>SNQJ01S0060240.1:7197-33054 GCA_010110895.2 Picea sitchensis
CAAGCAGGCTTTTGACAAGAAGAGAAAAAAGAAGGAATTTGAGCAGGGTGATCTGGTGCTCAAATGGAATGCACCCAGGCAGGGCAGGGGAAAACACAGTAAATTTGACGCCCTCTGGTTTGGGCCTTTCAAGATCCTTGAAGTATTTTCAAACAACACTTACAGGTTGCAGGATCTGGAAGGCAAAGAAGTTTTTAGCAACCCAGTGAATGGGCATTTCTTAAAAAAATGTTTTCTGTGAGCCACAGTCGGCTCTTTTTGTTTTGTTTTGTAAATATTGTTTTTGTTTTCAGCCTAATAAACGACTCCATAGCCCAACAACAAAGGAATTGAATCTGCAAAAGAGTTCTTAGAGAATCACAGGGACGACTCTATCCCCCATGGAGCCAAATGTTAGCGATATTTCTGGTAATGGGGGTAAAATGCGAAGGAATGGGTAAAAAACCCACTTTTCCTAAGTTCGGGATGCAAATGTGCCCGTGATAAGCAGCAAACGGATCTGGACAGTAGACATCCACACACCCAAATCAACGGCGTACAGGTGATTCTGGACCCCGTTTGCCTTTCTACCTTTAAGCGGAGGGGGGGGGTCCGGAATCCGGGGCGCATCTCTCCAACGGCTACGATCATAGTGCTCAGATCAACGGCGCTCAAGGAAATTCTGGACCCCCCTGCCTTTCTACCTTTAAGCTGAGGGGGGGGGTCCAAAATTGGGTATGCAGCTTCCCAACGGCCAAGATCTAAGCACCCAGATCAACGGCGCTCTCGCGATCCCGTCCTTCTCAGCTGCTCTGTTCTTAACCAACGTGGGCCCTCCCCCCTGTTATGCCATCCTCTGAAGCCACCCTTCCCCTGTTGCCATGTGTCATCTGTCCTTCTTCGCTCTTTAGTCCAGGTGGTCCTTTCCCCATCTCATCATCCACTCACCACCTGCCATGTGTCCCGCTCCCTTCCATGTCAACCTCCCACTAAAATGTGCCCATTACGTCTCATCTCCTGCCTCCTCCACTTATTTCCTTCTGCCATTTGTCTCCCCTGTAACCTCTCTCACCCCTCATCACTTCATGCCTCGCCCTCATATCTTTGGCACCACTACTCCCGTCATGCACCCCATTCTTCGCGCTGGCCTCCACGCCTATTCATCAGGTCGTTCAACTAATCCAGGTGGAAGCATGAAGGGCCATCCACGTCCCCGAGGTGCCGATTTGGCCGGACCATCCTCAATCCAAATGAAGCAGTTATTGAAGCAGTTGGTTGTGGTTATACATCGTCTCCGCCATAATGGGAAAGTTCGGCGACGAATTAAAGGCATGTCGATTCGCCCACGGAGTTGTCAGGAGTCCGATTGCGTCCACCGTTGGTGCATGATTATTCAAATATTGCAGGCGCAGATTGTCAGAAGCCATGCAGACGCAAAGTTTTAATGCAGTGTCTCGGTTTTGTTGTTGTTGTTGTTTTGAGTATATGTAGGCGTTTTCTCCATTTTTGTATCTATCGATGGTAGAGCGAAGCTCCCGACTGTAAAATTTCAATGACCATTCTGGTTCTGGGGTTATGCATCTGTGTTTGAGATTTCTTGTTTTATGACAAACAGTTTTCCTGCTCCATCTCTGTTTTCGTATTATACCAGAGAGTTCATGATCAATTGATTCGCATGGGTTGTTGCAGTGGTGCCATAATAAAAGATTTGTTGTTGCATTATTGTATTTTCTAGTTTTCTGCATTTGGATGTAAGAGGCCCTTGCCTTTAGATGCTTTCTCTCACAGTCTATTAGGAACCTGATGCTTTTAAGAGACCCATGCACTCTTCCTATAAAAGTCTTCCTCCTACTCACCCTTATTACAACTCACTGTTTGAAGTTTATCTAAGACCTCACTCACCCATGCATGCCTGGCCTAGTTTCGGAGTTGAGATAATATTGTTCTGAGTTTTCTTCCATTTGATCATCCTTTTATAAATGAATCATGACATTAACTGATGGGTGTTGGGCTCTGCTCCTGCTGCAATCCAGGAGTGACTTCTGTCACCAATAGTCGCTCCTCAGGCGCATGTGCGTTTTTCTAGTGTTTTTGACCTACGGATGTGCGCATGCCTCCTGTAGTGAATTTATGCATGTTGAATTTTTAATCAGTTGTATAGTTTGTGCCTTTTTGGAAATGCATTTTTGAATCTGTGGATGAACTAATAGGTGTTTGGAGATGCTAGATTCCTATAACCATTTTTAGACGAAATTTCAATGATAACACTCATCTTCAACCAAACTTCGAAGGAACATTTGGAACATATTCAGGAGGTATTAGACACCCTACAACAATACAAGTTATATGTCAATTTCGAGAAGTGTTCCATCAACATGTAGAGAATCCAATATTTTGGATACATCATGGATTAGCAAGGTGTGCATGTGGATCCAGCCAAGATCTAATTCATTCATGATTGGTTGGCCCCAAAGACAATGAAAGAGATTGATAGATACTTGGGCCTTGCCAACTTATATTGGTGGTTTTTGTTGGGGTTCTCTCATGTCGCTTGGTCCCTAAGTCAGGTGACCAAGGGTGGCACAAAGGTCAAGTTTGTATGGTTTGCACCCCAATAGAAATGATTCAAGTATTTGAAGTTCTGCCTCTACTTAGCAACAATCCTCATTCTTCCAGACCTACTGTTGTTCTAGAGTCTGTACTTAATGCTAGAAAGTACAGGGTCTAGGCATCCGAAAGTGGTGTGAAAGATAAAAAGGGGGAGGATCAACCTTTACGAAAGGAATCTAATGATGATTTCTAATTTGCCTCTATCTCGCTTCCAAAAGTTCCTAGATGCTTATATCTCGTTCAATGGTGGCCCATGAACATTCTAGTTCTACCCGGGTGGTGGCTATTTTAAGTATGGTGTCAAAAAGGTTCAAAGCAATGGTGGTTTGATCCGACAAGCCGGGTTCAATATTGGTTTGTCTGGCAATGGGAAAAGTCATAGAGGAACATGGAAAGTTAAAGGAAATTTCAAGGTTTAGGATGCTGCCTCAATTTTTGGATCATATAAAGAGTACTCTCGAATCCGAAATCACTGATAGAATGCAAACCAAAGGCCTTTTCCTGTAACCGAGTTAACTTTTTAATAAATCATGTGAGAAATGTGAGAAAACATTAAGTTGTCTATAATGCGAGGATCCTATAAAGGGAGAATCTGACCCTATAAATAGAAGAAGAAAAAGACAAGAAGAAATCTAATGAAGCATAAAATATAAAGATCTAAAAAATTCACAGGTCTTGTACCTGCTGATAGCTGATACAAAGGAAAAACTGCAAATGATTAGATATCTAAAAGTTGATCACCACGGTAGAGGTTATACTAAATCGCAGTGAAGCATTCATCAGACATATATATGTGAAATGAAATTGAATATAAGATAACAGAGGAAACAAACTCATAACTGAGTCTTGACAGAATCAGGAATCTTCGAATTGCTTTGTATTAATTTTCAAATGAAAAAGTCTCTATTACAATTGGCCAAAAAGGTCCAGCCTTGTTTTTTTCTTCAAAGTGACTCTTTATACAAACTTCTGAACATTTGAATTTCAATCGCTCCCAAAATTTTTAGTTACAAAATGGGAAGTTCAAGCGTTTCGCTTCTTTGCCTTTGTCATCTTTCATGCAGGTGGAGCACCTTCCTTTCTTTACTCTTTGGGTTTTAAAAATAGAACAGGCAGACACATGTCATGATTTGGTACTGGAAACCTGTCCTTTAGCCTGCTTGGTGCAAGTAACACACCTATCTACCAACTGGGCTATCAACCTAGAAGGTTCTGCTTGGTGGTTTGCCTCAAAAGTATAACAATCCTTCGCTAACTATGGCAACCTTCCTCCCACTTGTCGGTCTTCGGCGGTGATGGAACATAACTGTATACTTGATTTTATCAACCATTTATCCACTTGGACTATGTCAGTCTGGCTGATCTGTGATATTTAATCCCTCTCTTTTTCCTCGTTCTCCTTGATATTGAGCAGGTGCTTGTCTATATCGATTTGGCCCAGTGTCCCAACACTGCTTCCATTATCGAGACTCAACAAACTTTCATCTATCAAGATGAAGGTTTCTTCACAAGAGTTTCTTACCTCTTTATCTCATTCTCTGCTCTCTGATATGTTTCTCTCCCACACCTTCAACAACATGTTACCTCTGGTCTGCTCTGGGATGGAAAGCTTGGAACTACTGCCCATTTCCTTTTTCGTCGTGGCTATGACAGCCTCTTGGAAAGTGACCCGAGCCACCCCAGCTTCTCTTTCTCTCAAAGAGATGTCTTCTAGCACTTGATCAATGTTCTGGCAGTGGTTTTGAATGGTTTCCACTTTAGCAAGTAAATCTTGTTGAGCTTCTGACACTCTTTTTCGGATTTCAATAGCTTGGGATTGGAATATCCCGATATCTATCACCTGGCTCTCAGTGAAATTTAATTTTGCCTGTAACTACCCTATCAATTCTTCTTGTTAGCGTATCCATGACTGGCTGGTC
Source organism: Picea sitchensis (assembly GCA_010110895.2). Lineage (NCBI taxonomy): Eukaryota > Viridiplantae > Streptophyta > Pinopsida > Pinales > Pinaceae > Picea > Picea sitchensis. Next base: position 11,706 of record SNQJ01S0060240.1, read on the forward strand.
TGGGCCAACAACTATGTTTGTTCGAGATCGGATTTGAGCCGCTTGATTTCTTTTTGATCGGCTGCTCTGACTACCTCTAGACCTATGTTCACCTGATCTCTGACAGTAGCTTCTGTTGTAGCTAGCTTAGCCTCCAAATTTATGATCAAGCGGTTCTTTCGTGTTAATTGTTCTTTTAGGGATCCGACAGATTATTGGTTGGTTGTAGCAAAATCCCCCAACGTCCCTGCTATCTGAGTTATGAATTCCCCCTTTTTCATGGCTTTCCCATCGGCTAGGATTTTGAATTTTTTGGCTATCGTGCCCGCTTCTCAGTAAATCTCTTACTTCACAATGACCTTTGTCTTCTTATCGAAGAAAAGTTCATTCGAAGGCAATTCTTCTACAGTAATGGGTGTTAGTTCTTTGCCGAAAATCCATCCCTCACCGGGGGTCCCCTTCGTGGACTGTAGGGGAGTGATAGAAGCAATGGGACTGTCAATTTGCTTAGATGTTTTCCCCGGGGTAACCTCCGAGGCTGGATTTCTTGAAGGGTTGGGGGTCTCGGCTTCCTGTTTCGGGCCCCCAATTTTCTTTTTCTTTTCCTGATTCTCCTCCTGGTCAAGTCCTGAATCTTTGGAGCCCTTGGCTTCTGTTTGTTGTACATATGCGGTCGGTGGATTCTTACCCTGTAAGACTGGGGGAAGGCATCTTTGTCGGTGTTCCTGAAATTTGAAGAAATCAACCATCTCCTCAGGCTACAGGGTTTGAATTCAACTTAGGACCTCGGCATAAGATCTCTCTCCTCGGAAGATGTCTTCATGAGGTGAATTCTCATGTTCATATATTTTTAGGCCACAACTCACAATGTGATTACCCACGACCTTGTGTGGGTTGTGTTTCTTGAACTCAATATCAACCAAATTAATATCTTCGACTGGGCCAAACTGTTTTCAGGTTGTCGATTGTTACATAACTGAATTGTGGTTCTAAGGAAGAGATTGAATAAACTCCGTTAGCATCTGCCCTAAATTTTGCGGGGTGCGAGACCCAATCTTTGATCAGATCAGACAAGTTTCTACTGTATTGCTGGCATTCCTTCCGCTTGAAATCTTCCAGAAACTCAGCATTGTACACGAAGTTCGGCGTGGGTGACAGTTGATACATTGCCTGCAAATGTTCTGGTTGAAAAGTCCCAATCGTCACATTCTACTCACTGATAATAGTCCTGGTCAGGATGTCCACATGGTCTAGCACCCATCTGATCATATCATAATAGGGAAGGAGCCGTGGCCTTGCCACTATTTTGTGCATCTCCGCTTGAACGACGATTTTGTATTTGGTGGCCAAATCGTCCTTCTCATTATCGCTGGAATCGTCTGAGCAGTCCACCAATTCGGACTGAAGAATGTCAAAGATGTATGACTAGGTTTTGATAGTATAAATACTTCGGGGTGAAGTATCGGAAACAATATTTGTGCCTTGACCTGAACTCTCAGCAATCGCCTTGGATGCTTTTCGTGGAGCTATGATATAGGACTTTGTACTTATCTCTCTTGTAGTAAAAATGTAGATACACAGAAGTTAGCCTGATGAAAAAACTTCTTTGCACAAAATAGAAATGAAATTTGAAATAATGAAAGAAAGAACTCTTTATCTTAACCATTTAAAACCCTGGTGTCCTTATGAACAGAATGGTCAAATCGTTTTTAAAGAAATATTTAGCAGTAAAAGCAATATCCTTACCTGTCACTTCACCGTATTTCAAATAAATGCCATAATTTTATGGCAGGTCCTAGCACAAATCAGCGCAAAAACATTTTAATTTACCCCGTAGATGGTGCGTGTTAAAATTGTATTAATGCATTTATTGATCTGACTTAGCTCTTTTAATTAGGCTTGTTTTAGTCTTTAATCTCCTTTTTCGGTGTTCATCGTATCAAGAGAAAACACCACTTCCCTTTGAGCCCCCAAAACCCAAAATTGCGATGATGCAATTTAGTTTGAAAAATGTAATCTGCCTTAAATGCTTAATTAATCCATCTTTAAAGAATATTGCGACTTAGCGACTTAGGGCTACGAAGGTATAGTTCTTTGGAAGAGTGATTGCCGAGTCGCGAAACCCCGACAGTGTTTGACTATGGTTTAAAAGATTTACCCCTGACATTAACCCGGGTGACTTTTGGAACTGTCTCGTGACTTCGCGTATCGGATTTTGGAAACCTTGCAACTTGTAACTCCCGAAGTGCGAAAGCACGAGGTAAAGAAAAGTGATAGACTTGCTTAGTGGTTAGGACTATGATAATTTAGGACTATTGTCAGGGTAAATTTTTTGATTGCAAGAATTATATTTCAACCATTTGTAAAAGGCGACTCCAACATAGGCTCCAACTAGGGATCCCGTCTTCCTACGAGACGAGAAGAACAGTAGACCACGTGCCTGTATTGGGTAAATGGAGTCATAGGCTTCTTTCTGCGAAACTTGTTTTAGGAAGGGGATATAGAGGGAAAAAGAGATTTCGTCTTTAATTCTGAAAATATTTTGAAAACTCACATGCTTTGTAAACTCAGCTACAGCCCCTTTCATGACCTTCTCCTTCTTGTTACTGAATTTAGGTCTGCTTAAAGATAATAAAAACAATCCTAGGAAATCCAACAGATCTTGCGGCTTTTGGCTTGCATCAAACGAAGTAAATTTCATGCTTTTAATCGGGGAGCCCTGTCTGAACTTGGGATGTCGATCCGGTTTCAAAAAGGCTGGTAACCAGAGTAGAGTGAAATTTTTGTATGATAGCCTTACAGATATCTCAGATATTGCTTCATTGCTAGTGAGCCTATTCAATATCCCGATGAAGTTATCTGTCCCTTTTTACTGAATTTCCTTTCACCACTTTGAATCATAATTATGCATTTAAGTGCTGAGACGAGGGCAATCATTTATGAATTTCCTTTCATTGTCTTCTTGGACTAGATGGGGGAAATCAAATATGAATTTCCTTTCACCATTTGTCTTATATTTTACTTTTTGAACACGAAGTGGGGGCAATCAGTTGTACCAAGTATACTAGGGATCATATCTGTGCAAAATTTACAGTGGAGTTCTGTCAACTTGCTTTGATTACCCCAGACCAACCTTCTCTTAACTTTCAAATAACCTTGGCCCACATGGAAAATGGGAAAGATTACTTCCAGGGGCCTTCCTTTGAGCAAGCCTCAATCCTTAAAAAACTATTAAGAAACCTAGGAGAGTCAAGATCAGCCTACGCATAACTTTGTTTAGTTGGAGAGTGAGAAGTTATGAGGACTGGCTTACTTTTTAAGATATTCTTTCTAGCTTCCAAAGCTAAAACATAATCTCTTCTCCCTTTGTGGGAAACCCGGAAAGATGTTTGATTTTTTAAGAAGGTAAAACCGAGGGTAGAACGGGGCGATGGAGAAAGATCTCGAAATCGAAAAACAGGGGTCATGGATTAAACCCAACTCTTGGAACCCTTTCTTGGAGATGTTTTACTTTCTCTGCTTATTTTAATTACCTCTTATCTTTATCTAGGTGAAACTCTTAGGACCCGGAGTAAGAAATCGTTCTTTTAACGACATATCACACTTACAAGACCGTCACAACACTTTAGATACCTTCGTTTGAAAAATAGACTTCTCTATAAATCGCACCTTTGACTTACCATTTTCGTTCTCTTTTGAAATAACGGAAAGTCTTTTCTATCGCTTGTTTTCGGTGAATTTATCTTCCGATATACAACCATCTATTTGCTCCTTTCGCTTGTTTGGGCTACAAGCCGGGGTCCTGTAAGGGAAAAACACGAAGAGTATTAGGGCTTTAAAAGAACTGAATGCATTGAAAATTTCATATCCCTACTTCTAGAAAAACACTGACCTATTTTATTTTTGATGAAAGTAGACTTACCAAAGAAAATCATGAAAATAAAAGGAAAACACACACAGGTATAAACAGTGGAAATTTTGGAAACTATTTATTGCATATAGTGTTTTAAATAACGCCCGTTGACCAGGGCGTTGAGGATTTTACCATCCAAATTCTATAACAAAAACATTTTTTTTCCTTTAGGAGCTGTGACCTTGAATAGTCCGTACCAGATGTGATCGAATTTACCATGTTTTTCCAAGGCTTCCTTCCTAGCATCTCATTTTAAAACCAAATCTCCAGGGAGAAATTCCCTGTCTTTGGCCTTATAATCGAATAACGCTTTCATGTTGTCCTGGTATTTCTGCAACCTTTCGTCCACTTCAGCCCTGTGCTGTTGGACTTCAATCAGCTGGTTTATTCTTCTTGTGACATGATTTGGTTCTTCTTTCTCATCTTGCCAAAGTTTCATTACAGGGAGCGCTAGATTTATAGGTAATACTACGTCAGTCCCGTACACCATTTGGAAAGGAGAAGTACTGATAGACTTTTTTGTGCCTATCCGATTTTCTCACTAGGCGTATTTCAAATGCACATGGCAATATTTTTTGTTTTTTCTCAACACTTTCTTAATTATATTGATTAGGCTCTTGTTTGAAGACTTGGCTAGCCCATTTCCCTGGGGGTAATATACCATGGAATGACCGAGCATGATATTGTACTTTTGGCAAAAGTTGACCATAGCCATAGATTTAAATGCCTGGGCGTTATCTGTGACTATCTTTCGGGGGCAACCAAATCTAAACAAAATGTTCTCTTCCAGGAAATCTATTACCATAGAATCTATTTCCCTTCTAGTTGGGATAGCCTCCACCCATTTGGTGAAGTAGTCTGTAGCAGTCATGATCCATCTATGTTGAGCGCTAGAATGAGGGTTAATTTTGCCTATAAAATCTAGTCCCCATTGCTGAAAAGGGGCTTCCATTTTGACCAGAACCAATGGTAGCACTGGGAGTTTATGCTTGCCTGCAAAAAATTGGCAAGGGTTACAACTCTGACTTTGGCGTTGACGTCTGAGAAAAGTTTGGGCCAATAATATCCTACCCTCAGGATCTTATAAGTTGTTTCCCTCCAGGCGTGATGACCTCCACACACTCCTTCGTGAAATTGTCTTATGACCTTCTCTGTTTATGATTCAACTAAACAAACCAACAGGAAGCCAAGTGGGTCCTTCCAATACAATTGTCTTTCAGATATACAGTACTTGACCACATGCAGCTTCAACGTTCTGGCTTTAGATGGGGATCAGTCACTCAGGCACTCTAAGGTCAGTAGGTAGGACACTATGTATTTGTACCAATCTGATGAAGCAAACTTCTCTTCGATTCTGATTCCAGTTGTTTGTTCATCGAGCTCGTTCAGGTCCACACACTCCTCACATCCCTATAGGCCATTTATTCCGAGGGCTCTGAAATTTGATTCAGCTAAGAGTTTAGCCAAACCTTGTCCCTTTACTAGTCTTGTTGGTTTTATCTCAAGGTCGAATTCTTGAATTTTGGCAAGCCACCGTCCTCTTTTGTCATCACTGTCGGACTGAACCAAAACGTCTTTTACGGAGCTGGTGGGCACGCATGCAATTACCTTGGAATGCAACACGTAGATTCTGAAAGCCTTTAATGCCTTCACCATAGCATATGCTTGCTTTTCCATTATATCGTATCTGAGTTCGGCGTCTCTAAGACTTTTGCTGAAAAAGGCTATCGATTGCTTGAAACCTTCTTCATTTTTCTGGAGGAGTACTGCGACAAGTGTGTGTTTGGAGGCAACAAGTGTGTGTTTGGAGGCAAACGAGAAAATAAGAAAATCCTTTAGATAATTAGGGCTTGCCAGTACGGGTTCCTTTCTTATAACCTTCTTGATGCGTGCAAACGATGCTTTTTCTTCTGCTGTCCATTTCGCTTCGTTGTTTTTCTTTAGCATACCTGTCATCAACTTCACGATTTCAGCAAAGTTTGGGATAAATCTCCTCAAAAAAATTATTTTTCCTAAGAATAACTGAATCTCTTTTACATTCCTAGGGATATTTATTGTGTCTATAGCTTCAAATCTTTTAGGATCAATTTTAATTCCATCTCGAGACACAATATGGCCCAAGAGTTTACCTTCTTGCATAGCAAAGTGAGACTTTTTGGGGTTTAAAGACAAACCAAACCTGCAACATTTCTCAAATGCTTTCTTGAGATGTATCAGATGATCTTCATCAGATTTAGAAAAGACGGTTAGATCATCAAGATAGATAACCACAAATTTGTCCCTTTCGCCAATGAAAGCAATATCCATAGCACGTTGGAAAGTAGCACCTGCATTCATTAAACCAAAAGGCATCTTGTCATACATAAATGTACCCCAAGGGGTGGTGAAGGCTGTTTTTTATTTATCGTGTTCGTTGACGACAATTTGATTGTACCTGAAAAACCCATCGATCATCGACATCCTATTTTCCCCAACTACTTTTTCTAAAATGTGATCCATTTTGGGTAGAGGGTAATTGTCATTTAGGGAGGACTTATTTAGATTTCTAAAATCAACACACAGTCTAATTTCCCCTCTTTTCTCTCTAATCAAGACCAGGTTTCCAACCCAATCGGAGTATCTCAGTGGTACGATTATTTTTGCATCTAGGATCTTTTTTACTTTCCTTTCGACCACGGGCAATAAAATAGGATTGATTTGTCTGAGTTTTTGTCTAAATAGTTTTACACTAGGCTTCAGGGGTATCTTATGTTCAATCACAGTGGTGTCATAGGTTCTCAGCTCTTCATATGACCAAGCGAAAACATCTTTGTACCGCACGAGTAAGTCTTTATACTTGCTTTTTACCTCGGGAGGAAGGTCCTTTGATATTTTTACTATCCTAGACTCCTCTTTGGTCCCTATGTCACAGTCTTCAACCTCTTCTGGTTGGGGTTGCAAAGCAGATTTTAAGGGCATATCATTTTTGTCAAAAAGTCTCTCCAGGGGGATCAGTCCCTTTAGAATCTAATTGTTCTTTAAAACCAACATGCGATGATTAGAAATTTTCTCTCGAAACTCATGAGGCTCCTCCCCCTCTTGCATGATCCAGGAATGATCGTTTTGGTTCTCCTGGTCAATGTGGGTTTTAGAGAAATCACCCACCATTTCTAGGAACTTTCTGATTTGTTCGTCATCCTCGAAGACCTGCCAGTGTTGTATGTTATTTGGTATGGATGGTCTATGCCTTACCTCTATGTGGTATTTTAATTTGAAAGCGGTAGGGGGTACAAAAGTTGAAGGTGCTTTGGCTAATGAATTGGCTTGCAGGTTTTCGGCGCGTGGGATGAAATGAACATTTACCGATGAAAATAAATTTTCCATTAAATCCCAGGTGCAATTTCTGTAAGATATCAATCTTGGGTGTTTGGCCTGGTATTGTCGGTTTATCTACTTCACTATCAACTCTGCATCTCCGTATACTTCCAGGTTCTTTATGTTCAGCTTTCTGGCAGCTTCTAATCCTAAGACTAAGGCCTCATACTCGCTTACGTTATTGGTACAGTCTATATCCCACTAAAGCCTATAAGAGAAAGGAATAACAAATTCATTTTCAGGTGCTACAAACAGTACTCCTGCACCTGCTCCTTCATATGACATGGCACCGTCAAAAAACATTTTCCAAATTCCAGTGCTACACAAATTTTGGTCTATCTTTCCTGATTCATTTTCATCTATGTAATTCTCTTCTGTACAACTGTTTACACCATAATCAAAAGACAAAATACAATTTCCTAGATCTTGATCGACAACATAAACAGGAAAATTGTTAGGATTCTACGGGTCACTCACTGTGTATGCTAGCCTCGTTTCCCTGTAGAGCCGAGTAAATTGTCCACCAAACACAGGAATCATGGCATAGGTTATGTCTAGTTGAAGAGACCCCCCAAGTTTGGCTCCCCACGATCTAGATAGCAGTAAACCATACTTCAGAGGTATATCGACGATGACTACATCCATCAGGACGCTTTTCACAGGGACCTGTGCAAGGGTGACTACTAAATCTTTTATCATACCCATGCACTTAACTCTTCTTGAATTGAAAGAGTAGAGATCTCCATAATTCCTAGTGATCTCGAGGCCTAGACTGTCCATAATAGACTTGGGCATCACATTATGCGAGGCCCCAGAGTCTAGCATGCAGTTATGCAGCAGTCGATCATGCACATTTAGGGTAATATAGAAGGGGGTGACGTTGTCTCTGGCACCCTCGAAATGTGGACCAAAAGTGATATTAGGATTATCATCTTCCAAGTTTATCACGTCAGAGTGACTTTCTAGATCTGAAAAACCTATCATTTTGGTTATATTCTTTCGATACACTAGATTTTTCGCTAATTCAACCAGGGGGGTCGGTATTTTGATCTTATTTATCTCATTTTCAAAGATGAAACCTCCACTACCTTTGTCCGTTTCTCTGGTTGAAACCTCAGAATCCTTCTTTTCTAACTTATTTGTTTGTGCTAATTTATTTCCTATGAGTTTATCTACCGGTATATGTGTTTCAGGTGTCTTAGCTTCTTTCGCTTGGGTCTTAGCCTCCTTTACTTTAGGATTCAACGAATCTACCTCTCTTACTTTGCTAGTAGGTATCTCGGTCTCTTTTGGGACGGGATCGTATATTTATCCTCTGGGGAGAATTTTCTTGGGTTGAGGAGTCGACGCAAGTTTGTTTTTAGGCCTCAGGTTGTACCTAGGTTGGACCACAACCATTATAGAATCGGTTATTTCTTGATCAACAGAAATATCAGTGTTGTTTATGTCAATGTCTTTATTTGACAGTTGTAGTGTGTTTAAGGACTTATTTTAGTCTTTTTTAGTTAAGTAAGGCTATGTGCAATTGTCACCCAAATTTGTCACATCTTCATCCAGGTCCTCGAAATCTTGCAGGTCATTTCCTCCTATAAAATTTTCATTTTTTAAAGGAGTTTGAATTTTCTGGTCTTCATTTTTAATCTATCTTTCTTGATTTTGAGGATTGGGGTTTCTTTTGAATTCCCTCTTCATGAAAGGATCTACCTTGGATTGATCTAGTTCCATTCTAGAAATCTTATTTGATAACTCTTTGATTATCCTAGCCATATCATCGATTTTATCATCTGAGGATCTACTAGGCCCCGAGGGTCTCGCTTGTTCCCTAAAATGTTTGGTTTATTGGTTTCCCATTTCTACCTTTTTTTCAATTTGTCGGAAGCCATCATGTTAGATTCGATCTCTATGGAATCATCTTGCATTCGGGTTAGGGTAGGCCCTCTCTTTTCTCTCAAAAGAAGCACGAAATCAGGTTCAAAGGCTCCCATAAAGGTTACCTTGGCTGCAGATTGGGATGGTTTAAGTTCGACTGGGATCTTATTATATAACTTGTTAAATCTTTGAATGAATTCCATAACGGTTTCCAATTTTTTTTTCTTTAAAGACCCAAACTTGGTCAAATAATACAAATGGTCTTTCCTTTCACCCCATTGTCTAAGAAAAGAATCTTCTAGGGCATCATAGGATAATATCGAACCTGTGGGTAGACTTTGAAACCAGGTTCGTACCTGTCCTTCGAAATTCTGGACGAACAACCTCGAGTATACGTCTTCGTGTTTGAGACCTAGGATATCTGCGAATTGATCAAAGAAATTTATATGTTCGGTCGTGGTCAAGTCCCCTTCCCCTGTAAATTTAGGTAAGTTTTTCATGTAGTTTTCAGGAAGGTCGTGAAGAGGGACAGGCAGGACCAAAGGCGCATATCTTGCAGCTACTTTAGCGAAAAATCTGGGAGGTGGGGGCGGCCCTTGGGCCCCCACTCCTCCTCCTGGAGCCCCTCCACATCCCCCTCCTAAAACCCCTCCACCTCCTCCTCCGACATCCGCCATCGGTACTACAGGATAGGAAAATGGTGCGTTATAAAGAGGGTTCTGGAACACTAAAAGTGAATCCTTAGCTTCTTCGAGAGACGAGAAAACTGAAGAAAGGTGAAAAGGGATGCAAGGGCTTGGTTCCTCGGATTTGCAAGAGATGTAATCAGGGGAACCCGCGGGTGTGGAATCTGAGTATATGGTATACTCTTCGAGACTAGGCAGGGTCATGAAATCTAACGGAAGGGTCGGTGGGATATCGATCGCTGATAAATTTACTGCAGGATTTTCACCTTTATGTACGTCAGAGGTTGTCGGATGGATTTCACTTTTAACTTCAGGGAAAGCTAAAGTTGGGTTGATGGTTTCAGGGGGGAAATTGTGGGAAGTTGAACGTTCAAAAGAACTCTTAGCCTTGGGCTGTGGGTACTTAAGCTGGTAGACAGCGGTGGTCAGCTTAAGGGAACCTTTTGTTTTCAGTATTTTTTCGGGATCAGTAACGAGCGTGGTCTGTTTACCATCTAGGTTTTGTCTGGTGTTCCGTCACCTAGAAGCCATCTTACTTAAACGTGGAGTCACCAAGTGAATGATGAAAGTTTAGCCTTAACAAGTTGTTCACCCTTTTTTCACTATCAAAGGGTAGGAACTAAGAATGTCGTTCTCCCAGGGAAAAGGTTTCGTAACTTCGCTCCCTGACGACGGCGCCAGAAAGATGTTGTTCCAGAGTCTATACTTAAGGCTAGAAAGTACAAGGTCTAGGCATCCGAAAGTGGTGTGAAAGATAAAAAGGGGGAGGATCAACCTTCGGGAAAGGAAGCTAATGTTGATTTCTAAGTTGCCTCTGTCCCGCTTCCAAAAGTTCCTGGATGCTTATATCCCGTTCAATGGCAGCCCATGAACATTCTAGTTCTACCCGGGTGGTGGTTGTTTTAAGTATGCTTTTGAAAAGGTTCAAAACGATGGTGGTTTGATCCGACAAGCCGAGTTCAATATTGGGCTATCTAGCAACGGGAACAGTCATAGAGGAACAGGGAAAGTTAAAGGAAAGTTCAAGTTTTAGGATGCTACCTCAATTTTTGGATCATATAAAGAGTACTCTCGAATCTGAAATCACAAATAGAATGCAAACCAAAGGCCTTTTCCCGTAACTGAGTTAAATTTTTACTAAATCATGTGAGAGACGTGAGAAAACATTAATTTGTCTATAATGCGAGGCTCCTATCAAGGGAGAATCTCACCCTGTAAACAGAAGAAGAAAAAGACAAGAAGAAATCTGACGAAGCATAAAATATAAAGATCTAAAAAATTCACAGGTCTTGTACCTGATGATAGCCAATACAGAGAAACAACTGCAAAACAATTAGACGTCTAAAAGTTGATCACCACGGTAGAGGTTATACTAAATCGCAGTGAAGCATTCATCAAACATATATATGCGAAATCAAATTGAATATAAGATAACCGAGGAAACAAACTCATAACTCAGTCTTGACAGAATCAAGAATCTTCGAATTGCTTTGTATTAATTTTCAAATGAAAAAGTCTCTATTATAATCTGCCAAAAAGGTCCAGCCTTGTTTTTTTCTTCAAAATGCCTCTTTATACAAGCTTTTGAACATTTGAATTTCAATCGTTCCCGAAATTTTCAGTTACAAAATGGGAAGTTCAAGTGTTTTGCTTCTTTGCCTTTGTCATCTTTCATGCGGGTGGATCACCTTCCTTTCTTTACTCTTTGGGTTCTAAAAATAGAACAGGAAGACACATGTCATGATTTGATATCGGAAACCTATCCTTTCACCTGCTTGGTGCAAGTGACATACCTCTCTACCAACTGGGCTATCAACCTGGAAGGTTCTGCTTGGTGGTTTGCCTCAAAAGTATAACAATCCTTCACTAACTATGGCAACCTTCCTCCCACTTGTCGGTCTTCGGCGGTGATGGAACATAATTGTATACTTGGTTTTATCAACCATTTATCCACTTGGACTATGTCAGTCTGGATGATCTATGATATTTCAGCCTGCTCTTTTTCCTTGTTCTCCTTGATATTGAGCAGGTGCTTGTCTATATCGATTTGGCCCAGTGTCCTAGCGCTGCTTCAATTATCTAGACTCAACAAACTTTCATCTATCAAGCTGAAGGTTTCTTCACAAGAGTTTCTTACCTCTTTAGCTCATTCTTTGCTCTCTGATATGTTTCGCTCCCACGCATTCAGCAAGATGTTACCTCTGGTCTACTCTGGGATGGAGAGCTTGGAACTACTGCCCATTACCTTTTTTTTTGTGGCTATGACAACCTCTTGGAAAGAGACCCAAGCCACCCCAGCTTCTATTTCTCTCAAAGAGACGTCTTCCAGTACTCGATCAATGTTCTAGTAGTGGTTTTGAATGGTTTCCACTTTAGCAAGTAAATCTTGTTGAGTTGTTGACACTCTTTTTCGGATTTCAATAGCTTGGGATTGGAATATCCTGATATCTATCACCTGGCACTCGGCGAAATTTAATTTTGCTTGTAACTGCCCTATCAATTCTTCTTGTTGGCTTATTTGTGACTGATTGGTCTGGGATGACAACAGTGTTTGTTCAAGATCGGATTTGAGCCACTCGATTTCTTTTTGATTGGCTACTCTACTAGCTCTAGACCTATGTTCACCTGATCTCTGACAGTAGCTTCTGTTGTAGCTAGCTTAGCCTCCAAAGTTCTGATCAAGTGATGCAGCTGCCCCCGCAGGCACGCCCGCTCACAGGATCTTCTCTTTCCTTATCCCGAAGAACACTAACTGGTCCTTCTATTTCCCCATCGGGAAATCTGCACCCACAGAACTATCGCTCGATCCCCTTTCTTTACTTATCGGGGAATCGGACTTCGCGACTTCGCGATGTCAAAGGTTGATCACTGGGCTCTCTAACCCCCGATACCCGATGACCAGTCAACACTGATATTCTCTTCCTCTATCGGGAATTTCCCTGTCACGATTTCAGTACTTGCGATACCAAGCAACTTGTCTTACCAACTCCTGATGCCCGATACGCAGAAACTCCGGCGCACACGTGCGAGTTTACTTTTCCACTTCCCGTCTCTTCTATCGGGATTTCGGACTTCGCGGGATTGCGAATCCTGATGTCAATGTCTCGGCACTTCTCACTGCAAAACCCCGATGACTTATGCCACCTGTCTTCCACCCTGACTCTTGTGGACCCGCACAGTTCTCCCGTCGAGATATCACGTTTTGCAATTCCAAGCTGCAAGAGTATCTTGTCTCTGGAATCTCCGATGCTCTGAACCCCGATTTCTTTGAATCTTCTGACACGCGTCTCGAATGATGGACAGTTCTTAGTCCGTCGGGAAATCACAGTTCGCGATTTCAAAATTCTCATTGCAATGGATTGGAGTTTCAATCAATGAAATCTCGATACATGATATACATGTGAATCCAACGGCCCTTGTGGCTCGTATCAATGGCTCTGCCCCTCCTGAGATTTATACCTTCCGGGAATACCAGTGATATCTTCCCCTGCTCCTTCCTGAGATCTGACGGCTCACGGGATGTCGCGAAACATCCTTGGAGAATTTCGATCGTCTATTTCTTCCATGAAACTCGTAGAATGACTAAGTGTCCCTCTCCACGAAACTCGTTCACCTGTCCTTGAAAACCTGCGAAACTTCTTACCAACCTTCAAGGCACAATTTCACTACACTGTATTTCGACAACTCAAAGGCCTATCCTTCCTGAGCTTTTCCCACTTCTTTAAGTCCTCAAAAGGAAACTCCTTGCTCGCACTCCTTACAACAACCCTTCAATCACGGCTAAGTGTTGAAGTCTTCGACTCTGCGCACGCCTGCAGCAGCAGTCCTTCGACACTTCACTCAGGTTCACAACCCTGAGTCTTTTACCTGGCCTGTGCACTCCTTGCACGAACCTGTGCCCAACTGCACCTTCAAGGAAATGAGAACAAAAACTATCTCTATTGAACCCCTCTGACAACACACTCCTTGCGTACAATTTGACTGCACTCCTTGCAGGAATTCTCTGGCTCAAATAGAGAAACAATTGAAACTCATTCCATCTCCCTTTCAGACTTCAATTCATACATGAAATCACATACACAGCATATAAAAGCAAATGTATAACAGGAAGCAAACGTTCATGAGCCTATCATTCAGCACCAATACACAGAGAACAACACAAACCATGGATTTGAATCAAAGCTTTCTATTAATTCAAATGTCTGTACATGGGTGTTTTTACACAGCTCTCTGCTTGTTCTCTTTCCTGAATGCTCCCTCTAATGATACAATGCACAATGAGGGTGTCTATATCCGTTTTCCCTCCTGCTTTCTAAAACTGTCTAGTCTAGAATTAAATTTCTATCTACCTGCATTAACGATTTTAAATGTCGCCTATCTACTAAAGGACGAGAGTTATCCGCTCAAGGTCCATTTACAATATACAAGTGCGCCAAATATTAATGGCTCATTTAAGATTTGCGCAACAATCCCAAAGTGTTTTCAAAATGTGTGTTGGCTTGTCCAGCTGTCCTCTGCTTCCGCGTTGGCTCGCTTAACGTGTTGGCGATGCTCCTGCATCATACTCCCTCGCTTGAAAATTTCATGGGCTCCTGTCCATGAGCTCATGCACGGTCCGTCCATGCCTTTGTATCTCTGCTTCAGTCTCCCAGCTGGCATCTTCCATTGGATGATTCTTCCACTTGACCAGATACTTGAAGTATTCTTTCCTCCTGGTCTTCTTACCCACTCTCTTGTCCAGTATGCATTCCATCTGCGACTTCTCTGCAACTGGCAATTGTTTCATCCACTAGATCATTGATTGTTCAGTTCCAGTCTCTGCTTCTCCAGCCCTGTATGGGTATAAATCTGAGACATTGAATATCGGGGATATTCCGATCCCATTTGGTAACTCGATCTCATAAGCATTGGAATGGTAAAACAACCAAATTCTAGGAGGACGAGTGGCAACATGAACCCATAATGGAAAATCCGGATAGGGAGGAACTCCAACAGGATATGACCGTGCAAGGAAAAATCAAAATCCATGACTACTGGAAACAAGAAAATGACCGCGACAGATGGAGGATCTGGGACAAACTCAATCCACAAAATAGAGATCGGATCGCAACAATAGCGAATGAGGTGGAGGAGGAATTGGGGCAAATGAAAATTGTAGTCTCAGAAGAAGAGAACCAACTAAGATGGGGCAGGAAAAATGGTGGGTAATTCAACTTAAAAGAAGCTCGGAATTACATAACGGCCCAGGACCAAGAAGATTTGGCGCAACAATGGGGAAAGATTTGGGACAACCCCCAGTGGCCAAAGATCAAAATTTTCAAATGGTTAGTACTTCACAACCAAATTCTAACCTGGGAAAACCTAAGGAAAAGCGGTTTAATAGGCCCATCACGATGCCACCTCTGTCAAGCAAAGGAAGAAACAACGAATCACCTCCTTGATGAATGTAATTACACAATAGAGATCTGGGATTGGGCGACAAGCATCTTTCGCTAGTCCAATAGGACCCGAGGTAACATCAACGCAACCCTCAATAACTGGAATGAGATTTATAGCAAAAATGAAATGGTGAACCTCTGTTGGAATCTCAAGCCAGGGATGATCATATGGGCAATATGGAAAGAAAGGAACCAACACATGTTCAGGAACGAAAGGCTTCCAGAAGGGAAACTCAAGGAAGCAATAATCTCTTAAATACGAGAAATGATGCAGAGTCCCAACTGCCAGACTGGAAAAGCGCAACCCACAGGGTAGGACTCCCGAATCCTGGAAGTATTTCACCTAAAAGACGGGCGCAACAACACATGGGTAGGGCAGCCACCACAACTCCAATCAGGAGAGTGCAACTAGACATCACCTCCGACAGGGTTCCTCAAGTTAAACTTTGACAGGGCGGCAAAAGGAGACCTAGGAATGACAGGGATGGGAGGGGTGATCAAAGATAGTGGTGGAAACATAATCTGACTGTACGTTGGGAGTATGGGAAACTCAACCAACAACGCAACAGAATTTGGAGCCTTGGAGCTTGGTCTCGAAATTCTAAGTCGCGAAAGGATGACCAACACTATCGTGGAAGGTGACTCCACCTTGGTCATCAACATGGTGAAGAGATTGCAAAATGGCACCAGAGTGGGAAAAGTACAGAGACATTGGTGCTTGGCACACTCCCTACAAAAAATCTAGGAGCATTTGCAAACGATTAACACAGTGGAGTTGTGTTGGGTACACAATTCAACAAATGGCCTTGCAGACAGAATTGCCAACAAGTGGGTTAGCAGGGAAGGACCAGAACTATATACTACTTGGCTCAACATCCCGTAAGGACAATTTAGAATGGATTGCCTCCAACTAGCAAAAAAAGATTGTGACAACAACTTAAGCAAGGAAGGCCACATCGAGGAGGGCAGCGAAAGGCCCAAGGGATGACACAAAGGACCCAGGCAGGATATGACTACCCAACACTCAACCACCAATCATAATGCATGATCAGATTATACAACAGGCGAGGGTACGGAAACAAAGTCGTGTCAAAAGTAAGATTTGTGGGGAAAGACCATGGGAAATTATCGACGACAAACAACAAACAGCAAATGACGTAAGATAAGAGAGATTGACACAAACCAATATTGACCCACCACGCCAAAGACCAGGTACAGGGAGATGCTCAGTAGGATATCAAGCGAGCAGGGGCAAGGGCTCGTACAGGGATAACGGTGGAGTCATCATGATCATACGTATCGTGACGAGGAAAAAGGACGGGAAGGTTCACCTCTATGGACAGACCATGCTTGGAAGGATGAACCCACAACGGGGAAATTTCAATAAGAGAAAAAACAACAGAAATATATGTAAACAGAAGAGCGCAACTGCAGGAGGCACCACAGACACAAGGGCAGGAAACAGGTTGATAATCCAACAAAGGAGCTTCCATAAGCCAGACAGGATGGTGCGAATGAAGCGAACACACAGCAAAAGGAACCCCCTGGGGAAGGGAACTCAGAACAATTCCCTGCGGGTTTTAAGGATGGAGCAGACGGCCAAAGATGCGGAGGGAACCTTTCACACCCTGGTTGCACCGAAAGGAAAGGCAACCATTCACGGTTTGGAAAAGGAAATCTAAAGAGATCGCAAGGGCAAAACATGGGATGCTCTGACTCAGAAAACAAACTGGGTAACTTACCCGAGAGCCACGCAACCCAGGGAAACCCTCTACCACAAAACGGTGGAGATAGTGTGGCAAACAAAGATGTTGATTGGAAAAGTGAGCTCGGAAAGGGAGGACGCCAGACGGGAGAACAACAAGGAACACACAAAACTGTTGAACAAAATCCTGAGACACCTCAGTAGTTTGGAAACCATTACCAAACTGTTGACTGAGGTCGAGAAGGACCAGCAAGCCAAGATTGAGCGGTTGGCTGCTCAATTCCACCTCTACCTGTGCTACGTCCATCACATGGACGTTACACCAGCCGACGGGAACGGAGCGCCAACACACATAAAAAATACTCGCACGGTCTCCCAAAAGGAGGAGAATAAGGACCATGTTGATCAACGAAAGAAGCATATCATCATCCTGGACTAGTGTCTGGTTAGTCTATTGGCAAGTCAGTCGAGTCATTCATGCGTTTATTTAGTCTTTGCTTTTTTTTTCCATGTATGTTGTGATTATCTTGTCAAAATCTAGATATGGTAGGACTGGGATGGTTTCCCACAGTGGCAGTCCAGTCATACCCCTTGCTTTTTTTAGAAAACGCAACTCAAGAACCTCTGGTCCAGTTTCCTTTTTGGCAAACCAGGGAGTTTCCTTTTTTGTACTATAACCCTCTTTTAGTAATACAAAGTCTTAAACTCACTTAAAAAAACATATATTCGACACATTAATATTATCGCATATATTATACACATCAATACTATTAATATGGTTATTACTTGTTTATATATGGTTGACATAATCTAATTATAATAATCCATAATTGTAATTTTGATAAAGATTATTTAATTTAATTTAAGTGATGGTAAACATAATTGTAATTTTGATAAAGATTATTTAATTTAATTTAAGTGATGGTAAAAGATAAAGTAAAAATTAAACCTTCTTCTTATAGTTTTATTACATTTTTAAAAAAATTCAATATATTATATTAGCAATTACATTTTTTTTAAATTTCAATATATTATATTAGGAACACTAGGCATTAAACTTTCTCTTATCAATTAAATATTTAGATGAAATTTCTTAGTATTTTCTGTATCACTAGATGACCTTTAAACGGTTGAACCCATAGTAGGTCCACATGCACAAGGCCGATTCGGAGAAGGCGTCTAGAGACTTAAATCAACACACAATTGTTGGGTTGAGTTCCTTCCATCCATCCAAGAGGGTAGGGCCAGCCAAGCCAATAGGGAGGGTCCGGGTTTGTTCCCGAACCATCCATCCGTTAAGAGTTTAGTCACATCCAACTGGCCAATAGGGTTGAGTTCTTTCTTTAGGGGTTCTTTTCTTACTGGGCATACGCCATTGGACCTCTATAAAGGTAGCACGAAAGATTTTTGTTGACAAAAATCTTAAATAGCCTTGAACCTTCAAACCTTAATGGTCACTCCACATAAATATTAAAACCAAAACTACTTTCATGAATTAAAACATATAAAAGGAACTACTTTCCTGAATTAAAGCATATAAAAGGATTTGGAGACCATTGAACCTTACATATCTTACAAGGAATGAAGCTCTTGGTTCAAGCCTTTTTAGGCCTTCTTTTAATGACCACTATATGTAGTGGTCCCTATTTTATAAAAGGCTTTCTTTTAATGACCACCCTATGTAGTGGTATTTTATACTATTTTATAAAAGTCTTGGGTGAGAATTATGGATGAAATTTGAAGAATCATTTATTATGGGGGTCATTTGGCTGTCAAATGCAATTATTTTTTAAGATAGCCAACATTTTTCCTTAAAACTATGAAACCAAATAAACTAACTATTAAAATTAAAATTAATGAGTTGAAATTCCTACCGGAATGAGAGTACATGATTTTCGATCTTATATATGTATAGAAAGAACAGAACATGGTTGAAGATATTGGCCGGAAGAAAAGGAGGCATGTCTGTGAGCCATACATAGAATTATATGAATGTAAATTCTAATATTTAGAATTATATGAATGTAAATTCTAATATTTATATGCAGATCAATGTTACTAAGTACAAATAGTTTTAATATTTTAATGAATGAATTTGTTTTTAATGATATTGAATTAAAGTATATAAATTATATATAATAATAATAATAATCTATTTTTAAGCTCATGGTCAAACCACCACACCAAATTGGAATATGAGATTCCCTTGTTTGTGGGACAAAGGGGTCCTCCTCAGCTATTTGACTGGTAAAGTTTATGAAAGGTATAAATACCCTATTCCCTCTACATTTGAATTTGTGACTTGAGGAAACACAAGTTCTTAACCATTTGATCCACTCAGACTGTATAAAAAGATAATATGCTAAAAATTATACTAAATGATGATTTTTTTCAAAAATATTTACTCGAAATTAATAACAAAAATTACTTGAAATCTCTTTCTACTTATCAATCCACCGGCCCTTCTTATCCCGATTGTGCGCTCCGGCGATCAGACGCACCGACCAGATATGTTTGGAAGTTGAAACCATAAGTGCAGGAAAGAAATAGAACTTTGTTTTGTTTAATTATATCTGTCAGAAATATATTCTTGAGAAACCCATCATGAAATTATTAGCTGTACGTTGATTTTTGGGATTTTGAAGCAAAAGAGTTTTCTGTTCGGTGGAAGATTTGAATATTTGAATAGGTTGAAAATAGTGTTACAATAACGTAGAGAGAGGCTGGACCTTTATTTAATGTTGTGCTGCCTGGATAATGGAAGAACAAAACAAAATTCATTGCAGGCGATAATAAGCACTGTTTTTTAATTAATACAGGTATTCATTCGCACGCGTATGATTGTGACTTTACAAAGATAGCGACTACTCAATAAGAAAAAGCGTTTAATTTGAGTAATAATTTTTGTAGCGGACCGATGATTCCAGGAATAAACCTCAAAAAGTAGTGGAGCAATTATTGTTATCATAAAAACACAATGTAACATCATATTGCCCAGCGTTGATCAATATAATTAGGCAACCTCAATCATCAAGCTAGTGGCATAGACCTACAAAGAAAGGACTGTACTGTGTTTAATCCAAGTGTAGGTTTGGCTTATAGTAGGGTTCAACAACAAAAGTTTAATGGTTTCTGATAACTCAAACATGCAGCCAGTGAAATAAAAAATCTGAAATAAAAAATTATTTTATAGAAAAGGGGAAAAAAATTATTATAATTATTAGCGTTGTGAGTGAAGAGAACTAATATTTCATAAAATAAAACATAGTCAATAAAAAAATTCTTAAAATATATATTTAAGTCAATAAAACAAGGTGCTTCACTGAAATCCACCTTTTTTCTCTCCGCCGAAGGCTGCTCATTTCCGTATAGAGTGTCATCCCCGCCACTCATACATAGTACTCGTTGGTTCAAATAATTTTTTTTTCTTTTAAAGATTCATCACCAAGAATTTAAGTTCGAATATATGTGGGATAAAGTCAAACAAAAAGTGACTGTCCAGCATTAAAGGGATGATAACTTATAATTATTTGGCTAGGAATAATTATGACGAGCGCCTAGTTTTATTCCACTATAAATATTTTTTATTAAAATTCTTACATATATAATGTTGTTGGGTTATCATAAGGTATGTAATTATAATGTATAGTCTGAACAAGTTAAACAACATGAACTAAACAATATGAAAAGTTTCCTAAAATTGCTTTAAAATAAAAAGTAATAAAATAAATATTGTTAAAATAAGAATAAATTCTCTTGAATTATATAGTCAATTCTCAAAATGTCCAGGATGAAACACTCTCATCTAAGATGAAAAACACTTTCTCTTGAAATGTTCAACTTATGCTAAGATCAAATCTCAATTTCAAAAGATTTGTCAAGCTACTAACTTTCCTAACCTTTTAACTTAAAAAAACTATGATGATATTGGGACACTTCTCTTAATGTTTTTGGAGTACATAAATAAAATTCTAAAAAATTCCAAGTAATCCCTTACCTTCTTAAGGTTTGATAGATCAATTAAATTTGATTGAGCATTAATCATCATCATCAATATAAATATATTTTTTTAAATCCTCACTTATTTACAAAGGTTAAAAAAAGATGTTATATTTATATTTAACATATTTTATATTGATGATGATGATGATGATTAACGTCCACTAAGACTGAATTGGTCTATCTGACCTTAAGAGGGTAAGTGATTACCTATGATTTTTTAGAATTTTGTTTATGTGCTCAAAAAGCATTAAGAGAAGCTTTCCAAGATCACCATATTTTTGTTGAGTTAAGAGGCTAGGAAGGTTGGTACTTTGACAAATATTTTGAAAATGAGATCTAATATGGGTATAGGTTGCACAATCTAAGAGAAAGTGCTTTTCATCTTCAACCTTCTTAGTGTCAC
>SNQJ01S0060241.1:6731-19941 GCA_010110895.2 Picea sitchensis
CATATTGCCACGGTCTACCCAACAATAGATGACAAACATCCATGGGAATAACATCACAGAGTATTTCATCTCTATATCCACCTATTTTAAACTCAACTAAACATTGTTTAGTGACATTTACCTGATGTCCTTTTTGTAGCCACAAAACTCTGTATGGGCTTGGATGTTCAATCGTCTCCAGCTCCAAATTTTCTACCATCTCTGTAGAAATGAGATTATCTGTGCTACCACTATCCATGATGACTTTGCATGCCCAATCTTTGGTCTTGCAAGCGGTCCAAAAAAGTCTGTTCCTTAGGACCAAACTCTCCACCTCCTTCTCTGGTGTTAAGAGAACTTTTCACATCATCAACGATCTTCTGCCTTCAACATCTTCTGCCTCAACATTCCGCCTCTGTGCTTCGACAATGTGAGTCTCACCACCTTCTTTCTTTCTATCTGGACGCTCATAAGATTTATGTCCGACCTTTCCACATGTGAAGCATTTCACCACTTCACCTCTTCCTCTTCCTCTACCTCTGGTACGAGGAAAAATGTTTCCATTAGCATACTGACCTCTCTGTTCGGTATGTTGCCCTCTCTGCGAGCTTCCACCTCTCTCAGTTTGAGTCTGAGGTTTCTTCCACTCTTCCTTGGGTTTCTGATTTCTATCCTGGGCAATTGATTTGCCTTTGGACTGAATTCTGCCTCGGCCTCTTTGACCTTGTTTTCGGCTCAGATTCTCTTTATCTTTTAGAGCCATATGATAAGAATCTTCCACCGTTCAGATGGTCATCATGCTCATCTCATCCTGAATGTCATATCTCAGACCATTCATATACCTGGCAACTTTTTCATCATCACTTTCACGATGACCTACCTTGATGTTCATCCTGTAGAGTTCTTCAGTATATTCCTTCACTGACATCAGCTTCTGTCTCAAATTCTGCATTCTTCGAAACAGAGTAATTTGGTAGTCCCTGGGAATGAATTTTGCCTTCATCTTTGTGATCATCCTATCCCAACTCTTGATTTTCTGCTTGCCCTTGCAACGTCTGTCAGCTTGTAGCTCATCCCACCACAATGCTGCATGTCCTTTCAATTTTGTGACAACATGTTTGACCTTTTTGTCCTCCTCGACATCTTTATAGTCAAAATATGTGTCCAGAGCTCTAATCCAGTCTAGAAGCTCTTCAACATCCAAGTTTCCTTCATATACTATAATATCCATTTTTGACTTAGCATCCATTCTTGCAACAACCCTAATCAGGCGTTCATTTGCTGCATCTTCTACTGTAACTTCTTCTCTTTCATGTCCAGCTTCATCCTCACTTTCAGATTCACTGACATCTCCAACACCGGCTGTGCGCCTCTGTGTTGTCTCCATGTCCTCGAGTCTGGCGCGTATGTCACGCATCTCTCTTTCCATGGTTGCATTTGGCACCTGCCTACCCCTTCCTCTAGGCATTTCCCTTTCCTTTGGCGGATCGAGTGTTTTCCTGTCTCTTCTTCTCGACGGCATGGCTGATATTTCTTTCTTGCTTTCCCTGTCTGAAGTATACAAATAGAGTCAAGATCTGATACCACTTGACACAGACCTATCGACCCTCGGACCGAGATCCACTCACAGGATCATTCTTTCTCTCCCTCGAGCCGAATCGACTCTTTAGATTCCCTGCTAGAATCACAATTATCGATCCACAAGTCCTTTTTGGTAGCTTCCCTATGCAAACATCACTAGGCGTGAGCTCCACTTCTCCGTGCGACCACAGAGATATGACCAAGGCCCAATTCCAAAGGTGCTTGTCGCAACTCGCAACTCGCGAGTTCGTGAGTCGAGGCTCCCGACTCTTCTTTTCCAATCTCGCGATACCCGAGATCACGAAATGGTTATAGCTCCTTCTCTTGTCAGTGCCCTCCACACGTGACCACCGACTATGCTTAATGCTAGCTCCTCTCACTACTAGCCACTTTGCGAGTTTCAATGTGAAACTCTTGTGCTCTTATCTCACGAATGCCTGAGACACGAGAAGTCAGCGGAGTGTTGACTCCTTCCAATAGGTGACGTGAGTCCCCTGTCTATATCCCAGGCCCACCTTATGGTTCTGCCACGTGTCTCTTATGCCCAACTTCGACACTTTGCGAATTCGCTTCCCGAAGCGCTACCTCCTTTGTATCCCAACACCCGAAGTGCTGAGATCCCGAACTCCTCGCTACTCCTTATCGCAACTCGCGACTTCGGGACTTTCAGGACAAAAGTCTTGACTTCCTATCCGCCGATATGCCGAAATTTCGACACGTTGTCAATGCGGGTCCCACAACGGAACTTCCCACCTTTTGGAGTTTCGGACTTCGCGACTTTGCGAATCCCGATGCTAAGATTTCGGCTCTTCAACCCACGAAACCCCAAAATGAGATTACGTGAGTGATCCAACGACCCCTATTGGCTCAGATCCTACGACTGCCCTAGCTCCTCGCCACTCGCGACTTGGAGCACCCAATCTTTGGGCTCTCACTTTGCGAACCTCTGAGTTCACGAGATCCCTTGATCTCTGCCACCTGTCCTCCTCTGATGCATGACTACGATTCTCTCGCGACTTCGCCACTCGCGAAGTTGAAGGACTTCTCTTTCTGACCTCCAATGTTCGAATCCCCGATATGGGTGATCTCACGACACATGTCCTCCTTCTAATGGACGACTTAGATTCTTTCACGGTTTTGCAACTTCTCCTTTCACAACCTCACAAATCTTGATGCAAAGGTTTTAAACCATAACTCCCCTGCTCCTCTGCACGATCTGACGACTCTCGGAACTTTGCAAATTCTCCACGGAGAATTCCGACCGTCCACTGCCTCCTCGACGACTCTTGCGAAGCGAACACAGTATTCCTCCACTGGAACTTATCTGTCTGCAAGTAACTTTGCAACGCCTCCCCTTTGAACAGTTCAAGGTACTAAACCGCCTGAGCTTTTCTTCGACAGCCTCAAAGATCCTATCCCTCCTGAGCTTGATTTAAAAATCCTCAAGTTCTTTGGGGAAAATTCCTGCGTGCACTCCTTGCGACACTTCTTCAAATACACTCCAAGTATTTGAATTCTTAGACTCTGCGCACTCTCTTTGCAGCAACAGTCCTTCAATTCTTCCCTTAGGTTGCAAACCCATAGAATCTACTCGGCCTGCGCACACCTTGCATGGCTCCTGTGCTTAACTTGCACTTCTGCAAGAATGAGAACAATGTTATCCTTCCTGAGCTTCCAGAGACGAACTCTGACTTCTGTCAATGCACACCTTGTGGACAATTTCACTGCACTCCTTGCAAGAAAACTCTTGCTCAGACAAAGAAACAATTGAAACACATTCTTTACTCTCTCAGACTTCGAATGCTTAAAACGAAATCATACATACATGGCATAAAAACAAATGTATATCAGAAAGAGTAAAACAATCACGAGCATAACATTCAATCATGCATACACATAAAGTATTTGAACACCATGAGTCTGGATCAAAGCTTCATATATTAATCTTAGAACTTCTGTACATGGGTTCTTCTACACAACTTTTTGTTTCTTCTTCTCTATGCTCTCTTGATCATGCTAATGTTACAATGATACAAGTGAGGG
This sequence comes from Picea sitchensis, assembly GCA_010110895.2. Classification (NCBI taxonomy): domain Eukaryota; kingdom Viridiplantae; phylum Streptophyta; class Pinopsida; order Pinales; family Pinaceae; genus Picea; species Picea sitchensis. The sequence continues at coordinate 10,335 of SNQJ01S0060241.1, forward strand.
TGTCTATATATGTTTTCCCTTCGGCTCCTAAAACTTTCTAATATAAGAATTCAAAGATACCTACTTACATTTACTAGCATAAATGCCTCTTAGTCCTTCAGACGAGAGTGAGATGCTTAAGGTCTGATTACAATCTACAAGTACCCCCTTTCTTAATTATCTCATTTAAGTTTGGCATATCCACTTCAAAACATTTCAAACAATTCATCATGTGCCAAAATGCATTGGCGTTTGTCCTCCACTCGCTTGTTGTTGGCGATGCTCCTGCATCATACAATATGATAACTCCAAGACTTTGGAGGAGACCATAAGGAGAGCAAGGCATATTTATGAGCAGAGTAGAGGGAGACCAATCTTTCAAAAGACTTGGAATGACAAGATGAAGGGAAAGATGGAGTAAAGGTAGAAAGGTTTTAATCCACCCTTTTTCAAGAATAAATCTCAAGCAAATTAGCAAGGCCAATCATCCCAAAATGAACACAAGACCACATATTCTTTTGGGAAAGGCCAAGGCAATATCCTGTACAATGTTGGGGATGTGAGGGATATCACTTGTATAGGGACTTCCCTCACAAAGGAGAAAGAATGAGGACTATACACGACATTCAGGAGGCTGAAACAATGGAAGATATGGAAGGAATCACGTCAAGAATTTATGTAACCTTGGACAACAAGCAAGCAAAATATCAACCCCCTATGATTGAAGTGGAAGGTAAGATTGATAACCATTCCATAGTAATTTTAATTTATTATGGAGCTAGCCATAGTCACATAAAATCTAACATCATTGAAAGATTTCAATTGCAAAGGAGTAAGCATAAAAAATCTTGGTTAGTTCAATTGGCCATGAGGGCTAAGAGAAAGATCAATGAGTTAGTCAAATATTTTCCAATAGACATGAATGGACTCAACAGAAAGGTAGATGTGAACATTATACCTTTGGGTTCATATGACTCTCTAATTGACATGGATTGGTTGGAAAAACACCATGCTGTCCTAGATTGTTAGAATAAGACAATAACTTGTCTTGATGAAAAAGGGAAGCAAGGAAAGATTCAAGGCATTTCGAGAGCTGTAGCTATTAGAGAAATTTCAGCTATGCAAATGAAAAAGAGTTTAAGGAAGGGATGTTAAATTTTTTCAACCCACATGGAAGAGGCAACTAGTGATAAAGTGGCAAATCTTGAAGACCATCCGGTCTTGAAAGATTTTGAAGATGTTTTTGAGGAGATTTCAGGATTGCCACCAAAGAGAGACATCGATTTATTTATTTATTTGGTGCCAGGTGTTGCCACCAAAGAGAGACATCGATTTATTTATTTATTTGGTGCCAGGTGTTGCCATGATGTCCAAGACTACTTACATAATGGGCACACCAGAACTGAAAGAGTTGCAGATGCAACTAGAAGAAATTTTGAAGAAGGGGTATATACACCCAAGTGTGTCACATTGGGGAGCCCCAGTTCTTTTTGTGAAGAAGAAAGATAGGACTTAAGGTTATGTATTGATTTCAAATAGCTGAATATGGTCACTATAAATAACACATATCCCTTGCCAAGGACTGATGATCTCTTTGATCAGTCGAAAGGTGAAAGAATATTTTCCAAGATTGACTTGAGATTAGGCTATCATCAAGTGAGGATAAAAGAAGAATATTATCACCAAGTGAGGATAAAAGAAGAATATATAATCAAGACAATGTTTAGAACAAGGTATGTGCATTATGAATTCATGCTAGTGTCATTTGGACTATCAAATGCCCCAACTGTTTTTATGTGTCTAATGAATGGGGTGTTCAGGGAGTATTTGGACAAGTTTGTAATTATTTTCTTAGATGATATTCTCATATACTCTAAGTATGAAGAGGATCATGCGGAGCATCTGAGAATGGTGCTAAAGGTTTTAAGGGAGCATAAAATGTATGCCAAGCTAAGTAAGTGCATCTCTTATCAAAAGAAGATCCATTACTTGGGGCATATTATTTCAGCAGATGGGATAGTAGTCGATCCTGAGAAGATATAGGGTCAATGCCAAGAAATGTGACAAAGGTTAGATCATTTATGGGTCTTCCAGGTTATTATTGGAGTTTCATAAAAGGGTTTTTGAAGATTTCAAACCCAATCACTTCTTTGCAAAGAAGGGAGTGAAGTTTGAATGGATGCTAAAATGTGAAGAGAGTCTCCAGCGGTTGAAAATCATTTTGACAAGTGCGCTCATATTAAAGATTGTATATCCAAACAAAGACTTTGTAGTTTGCACATATGCATGCAAGGAAGGGCTCGATGGAGTCCTCAATAAAAAATATCATGTGGTCTACTATGAGTCTCAGAAATTAAACGAGCATGAGATAAATTATGCTACTCATGATCTAGAGTTAACAACAATTTTACATGCATTAAAAATGTGGAGGCATTACCTCATGGGGAAGAGGTTTGAGCCAAGAACAAACCATTGTGGTTTGAAACATTTATTTATTTCAATAAAAGAGTTCTCTTTCCCCCATACATGTGTAAATTGATTTCTATGTGTTGACATCTGCTAACCTCTTTCATATACTAGAATATTTGCACGTTATATGTATGATTGGAATCTATAGCTACCTTGTTGCAACATAGATTTGGTCTTGTTCTACAAGTTCATACCAATGAATATCAGGAGCAACGTTGAAGGTGGAGACTGAGGATCGACATCAAACATATGATACAAGGTGTGAGGCCTCTCCTTTTCTCTCTCTATCTATCTCAGTGAAGTAGTTATTCTTCTCATAGTGTTGTTGTGTGTGAGGGTAGGGTTCTGTCTTTTGTATATGGTCTTGCTCTACTGTTACATGACCCAGGGTCACAGGGAAAAAATATTGTAACAGAATTGACGACCATACTAGGGATCTCTTCTCCTAGTTTGGGTTAGTCTTAGGGTGTCTTTTGTTGTCTTTGAGTCCTATACCTTTTTCCTTGTTTTCCAGACTTTATTGTTAAAGCATTTTCCATCTAGAAACTTTGTCCTAAGTTTCTGGAAGCCTCCTTCTAGGTTGGCTCTTTTTTTTTTCAAATTTATTGGTTCATCCATGCTTTGGCTTTGGATGATTCGCAGATATTTGTGCTTTTCCTTTGTATGACCTGTGAATATCCATGAGTCCTAGTGTACACAGTCACTAATCTATGTAAAATTTGAATTTTTAGCCTTTTTATCTCAGCTTTGGAGGATCTGGTTTGGTTTTTCACTACAATTTGAGCCTGTTGGGTTTGTTTTTGCCTTTGTTTGATCTATTGAGTCTCTAAAAACTCTTGAATCATCTGGATGATATTGCTTTTAGTTAGTTTGGTCTTTTTGCTTATAATGTTATTTAGGTTAGTTGAAAGGCCAGTTGTGAACTGCTAGGGTCAGATTCAAGTTTGACTACTGTGCTTCTGTGGTTCTTGACTATTTTCTTTCTTCTTCTTTACTTGCTTCCCTTTGTTCATAAAAGAAAAAGAAAAATTGCATTCTCATCTGCATTTCATTTCTTTTAGTAACAGAAAAGAAAAAAAACAACTTGATTGTTAGTTATCCTTTCTCTTGATCCCTTGCCTTTAAACGTTTTAGTAAAGGAGTTTTTCTCACTAGCACTCAAGTCTTTAGGCATTTTGTTTGTTTTGACGATTGTTGTTTTCGGTTACAGTAGTCTTCCATAAAAGAAAAGAACCCTGTTTGCAAAGTTTTTGCATTGCTTTCAAAAAGTATCTTAAGTTGCATTGCAAAGTGTTTCAAAATATTGCATACAAGAAAAAATATATTTCTTTCATTTTCAGAAATATAAAAGAAAAGAGTTTGTTTATTTGAAGCATTGTTAACACTTCTCATTTTTAGTGAAGAAATCACATTTTTGCTTTGTGTTATTAAAGTGTTTTTTTCTTTTGGTTTGTCAAAACATCATATAAGTTTCATTCGTACCTCATTGCGTAACCAAAATCACCATAAAATGAATGCTAAATAAAGTTTATTAGAAATTTTCATTTTGTAGGGTAAACATACTAGTGACATGCCAGTGTCTTGGTTTAGGTTGGAGAGTTAATTTCTCTAAGGCCATAAAACAAACGTAGGAGTCCGAGCTAGGGAGAGCTTAAATACAACTGTCGTATAAGTATAGTCGGGAGCCTCTTCTAACATAAGATCTAAACATGAGGTCACACTAAGGAGAGTCGAGGAGAGACCCCTTCGAAGCTTAACTAAGCATAATGGAGAGATTATATATTGTGGACTTTTTTTGAAGTGATATTGATTCATTTTGCATTATTCCTCTGAAAATTTTGGACTTGGTTGAGCTTTTCCAGAAGTGACACTGACCCTTTTCGGTGTCAGTCCTCTGGAAAATTTTAACCTCATTTGGGTTTTCTGAAGTGACACTGGCCCTTTTGTAGGCAGTCCTCTTGAAGAGTTTCAGGCTTAGTTACCCTTCCCATACATTCTATTTTGATTATCGACTGTACCCCCCAGATGTTGACTGCGAGTTGGAGACCTTAGTGGCCATTCCAAAAAGGATGATTTCTATGCACAAAGATTCATGACCTTTTCATGAAATATAAAATGAATATGTCAATATTAGAGGAAATATTATAAGCTACAAGGTTTTAGAAAAGTTGTAGAAAATCTACAATGGTGAATTTTGTATGATGAGATGATGTATATATAGGATAGTGAGTAATTCACACCTTAATAGGAGATGTGTATTCTTTAAGAAGAAAATGCATGCTCATAAATGGAAATTATGTGTTTTTTGCTTGAAAACAGGGCATGATGTAAAATGCACGCTCAAGTAAAAAATGCAGTCATCGTGTTAGGATTTGCATGATAACTTATTGAAAGCATAATGTTAGGTAAAATTCATATTGTTATATGAATTATGCACATTATGCACACCGTCCTCATGAAATTTCATGAAAAGGGGGCATTGAGGAAAATGCACGCCCTATAAGGGAAAAAGGCAAGTTGTACATATGTTGTTGTGTCCCGAGAATTCAGTGTAGGGTGAAATATATATTTTGGTTTGGGATTACATGCATGAACTAATATGTATTGTTACACATGAAACTATGAAATGATTTATAGTGATAGATGATAGATTAATGATTACACAAGTAAAATATTGTGGTTGTGGAATATTGTTGTATATGAAGTTTGAACATGCCCTGGAGTGAAAACTGCAATCCTTGTGTTAGGATTTGCATTATATATTCCTTAAATCACAATCTTAGGGAAAATTAATATCTTTACAAGAATTATGCACATTATGTTAGGATATTTAGAGACTTAGGAGTTAGTTAAGATCTACTTGGTCTAATGTGTCGTTAGGTAAAAGTGTGTTTCTTTAATATGCATTAGTATGCATTTATAGTTAGGAAATCTGATGGTAACGATATGTTCCTAACAGAGAGTGATCTGATGATTCATATTCTCCTTGATATTAACGACCATTGATCCGTGGCTTAACACCCGATTGGTCCATGATCTCTATTTAAAAATTATGGGGGGTCATTTGTCGATGATCGATTGTGAGAAACTATCTTCTAAAATCTCTCTGTAATCTTTTTCTTTTGCATTAATAAACTGCTCCAAGTGGTTGCGTTGGCTGGGGCCATGGATGTTTCCCCGTAGGGGTTTTACCACGTCAAAACGTCGGTGTGTTGATCTTTGATCCGGTTGTGTGAGTGGTTACTGAAGGTGTTTGTCCTCTATTGGAATACCTGTGTTTTCAAACACATTATGGACACTGTCCTAGCGAAATTTCATGAAAAAAGGGCATTGAGGAAAATGCAAGCCTTGTTATGGAAAAATGCAGGCTGTATATATGTTATTGTGTCCCCATAATTTGGTGTAGTGTGAAATATACATTTTGGTTTGGGGTTACATGCATGAACTAATATGTCTTATTATATTTACGACTCTTGAATTATTTATAGTGATAAATGATAGATTAATGATTTCGCAAGTGAAATATTGTGGTCGTGGACTGTTGTTGTATATGAACATACCCAATAGGGTATTTGTGCAAGATTGCTTGCATATTAGGGTTTAAGACTATGTATGTATATAAATATGCAATATTCTAGTTATATATATTTAATCCATATATTGGATTATGAGTGGTCATGGTATGAAAATTACCATTGTGGAGGAAACCGGACAAATGTTTCATTTGTAGCTTGTGTATGTATTGTAATTTGCATGCACAATCATTGTTTTACAAGCTATATTCATACTTGATACATATAGGTTTCATATTCATTATAACAAAGATAAATCTATGCAATTACCATTGTTATGTCAAAATGTCAAGTACATGAAACTACTTATGTTTTATTTAAACATATTGCAAACAAGATGAGAGTGGTGGTGTATATGTGTATAAATCAATCTCAAGTAACTTTTAAAGTATTACAAGCATTGATATGTGACTATACACACTCATACATGCCAATAACTGTACAAACTCATACAAGTGATTAGCTGCATAAAATAAAATACAATGTTAATAAACTATCGAAATAATGGTATATATTACATCTTTAAATGTAATTACATGGAGTACATGGTATATAAACCAATGCTATTGTGTATCTACCCTGGGCTGCTTTGGAGGTTTTTGCAAGACTTGCTTTTGAGATGAAGAAAAATCTACAAAGCCTCTCTTTGTTGTTATAGAGGCTTCTGACAATTCTGTAGTTGTAGTAGGCACATGTTGTAATTGTTTCTCTAGATATTTAATTTACTTTGCGTAATTTTGCAATTTCTCTTGCAATCTTGTTTTTTCTTCTGCTTGCTTTGTAATGATCCCAAGCCAATTTTTTGCTTGAAACCACTAACTATCTTTGTTGTGTATGATGTGTAGGTGACTTATTGAGTTATTGATTTATTAAGTGGGTTCATACAAGATTCGTCCAACACATGAAGATCACAATATATTCAAGATATAGAAACACAAGTAAAGATCTGACCCTTTATTATGAGAAGCATGGAACCAATAAAATAGAGGGAAGATCTGGAATAATCCTCAGATGACCCAATAGATAAGAAATACGAGCTTCTACAAAATGCTCTGCCGATACAAAATAAGCCTCCAAAGGATGAATGAGAGATGAAGACCAATACAAGTAGATATGACTACCGATTCCTTAGGATGGAAGATGCCACACTCCACTAGAAGACTGAAAACCCTTGATAACTCAACCCAACTGCAAGAAGACTCCAAATGAGCCCAAACTCTGCCAACTGATAGATCTGGGTGATGGGAACACCCTTATGAAATCTCAAGCTGAACGACCAAGGCAAACTCCTCCAACTCTGAATATTCTATTGAAACTGCACCCTCCTTGATGCCTGGAACCCTAGGTAATTCAACCCTGATGAGAAAAACCTCTAAATGACCTGAAACTCCCCAGGAATGTAGATCAGGCTATGATAACCCTGTAGGAGAAGTTCCAGACTTAGATTCCAGGAGAAGCTCTCTAGATCTGAGATTTACTGAATCATAGGACACCCCCTTTGCCTCTAAGATGTCCCAATCTGAAGCTAAATATCTGATGGTGATAACTCTCTAGAAAAACCCTCAAAATGATGATTGTGCCCCTGCAAATAAAACCCAAGTGTCGGAATGGCCATAGGCTCTCCCGATAAGCTGGATTGAACCCTTCTCTAGATGATGGTGCGCCCCTGCTGGAAACAAAAGAGCAATATGGCCTTGCTATCTTCTGAAGCACTAGATGGAAGTATGCTAAGAGTAGAATGGTGTGGAGGAGTCTTTCATCCTCGAGACCAAGCTGTGGAACAAGGTGAGTGGGTATTTCACCACTGAGTTGCTCACAAGGGTTTGTACAACAAAACCCCCAAACTGAATGCTCAAGAGCAATAACAAGCAATATACCAAATCCAGAATGCCTAATAGGTGCGCCCCAACCTTCTATTTATACTTTTTCTTCTATTCCTCTGTTGAGTTAGATTAACTCCTAGGGTTAACTTCTATTCTTTTATTGAGTTATCTTTTACTCCTTTTAACCTTTTCTCTTCAATTCAACTTAAGAATATAACCTTAGTGTAGTTGAATTTCCCCCTCAGTGTGAGACTATGGCCTAGAGGGGATGCCCAGGCCACTGAGTCTCCTCATTACCTCTTAATCAAGAGGTGGGGGACATTACATGCTTTTTCAACAGATTTGCATTCTTCTTATACTTCTCGTCATTGGCCTTTTGATTCTTTTCAAGTTGTTCATTTTCTGTTTTTAGTTTGGATCGAACATCAACCAATTGACCCCTGAGTTTTTGTACTTCATTCTTAAGCTCTTTTTCCCTCAAAGATTGTTTCTCTGATGTAGCAAAACAAATTGGTACCATGTCAATTACTGTTGTACTCTGTAATTTATGCTGCAAATCAACAATTTGGGATTTCAACTTTTGTATCTCCATGTCACATCCCAACTGATGTGCCTTTCAGTTATGCAAGAGTTCATTATTTATCTCTTTAATATTTTCATCTCTCTCAACTATCATCATATTCAATGATTCCAACATTGGTGATGGGGCATAGAGATCCGCTAGAACACTGCTTAATGCTTTAGCTTCCTAGGGCATCTTCTCTTTTCTTTCTATGGACTTTTCCACGACATTTGAAGGAATTTTTTTTATTGGACTGCCCTCGATTATATCTTTACCCTTACCCATATCTTGAATTTTACTTTTATCTTGATCCTTGCCACCTTCTTTACTCTGACTTTCTATTTCCTTTTCAAGTTCTATAGTCTTCTCTTTTGAAGCACTACCCTTAATTTTACCTTTTCCCTTACCCATACCCTTACTTGCATCCTTACCATTGCCACCTTCTTTAGTAAGAACTTTTATTTTATTTTTAAGTTCTCTAGTATTCACATTTGTGCTGACAATTGTCATCTTTTTATGATTCAACTTATTATCTTGGTTACTGTTTTCTTTCTTCAAATTGGTCAGTTTGTTCTTGTATTCTTCAATCTTTGAATTATGATTACAACATAGGTCTATCACTTTATTTTCAAATTCAATCTTAAAAACTTCAATAAGGTCCTCTTTCTCCTTCAAACTCTTTTTGAATTCATCTACCTCAGGATTACTTGTAGTATGCAATGGAGGTATATTCAAAACTTGTGGTTTTCTTTTCAGCTATTCTTGGATATTTGAAATAGTTCTTTCATATGTAGCCGATGAAATTTCAAATTCAGCCCTGTCATCATCAATTTCCCTCTTACATTCCTCTGTAATAACAAATACCTCACTTTTTAATCTAGCTATAATACGATCTTTTCCCTGTATTTTGCTTCTTGATTCTTGTATTTGCTTTACAATTTCTTATTGTAGTTTTTCAATGTTCATCAAGTATTTCATATTATTGATGTGTTGTAGTTCACACTTTTCCTTCTAGTTGCATATAGAGGAAGAATCCTCCATTGCAATAAGTATGTAATGCATTATCCTATCCAATGCCCATAAAACAAATCTGTTATAAAAAATGTATGTTGGATTGTTAATATTTGAACTTGGAGAGGTAGAATCAATGCCCATATGAAAGACATTATACTCAAGTAATGCCATTTTAGGAGGAATTATAT
>SNQJ01S0060241.1:25100-49231 GCA_010110895.2 Picea sitchensis
CATCAATCCATTTTGTGAGATTAGGTCTATTTACCTAGTGTGGCCTATTTTTGTTATAAACAATAACCTTCCTCATTGGATGTCAATAAAGAGGGAGCACAAAATGTTGGCAATGATTGTTCCAGGTATTTTCTTACAACATTGTTTTTGCAAAATTGCATTTGTCTTCTTCGTTGCATAATTTCATATATATATATATATACATATATACAAAGTAGTAACGATGTGTACTTTCAATCAATTAGGTAAGTACCAAGTTAAATATATGAATGCATATATTGAGCCTCTTATCGACGAGCTACTAAAGTTATGGATTGACATCACTATGTACAATATATCTAGACCAATAGGGAAAAAACAATTTCAATTCCATGGAATAATTACATGGACAATTCATTATGCATAAGGGCTAACATATTTTTGTGGTATGTAACGTACTACCGCACTTTAATAGTATATATATATTTGAAAATATCGTGCATTTAAAAATAATAATTCCTTGGTATATAATTGATATTGACATTAATCCATATGTTGTAGGCCTACACACAAAGGGTAAATTTGCGTGTCCATCATGTGGTCCTAGGATGAAATATCGTCATTCAAGAAGTTTAGGAAAGGAGGTGTTTGATGAGTATAGGGACTTCCTCCCTAAGAACCATAAGTATCGAACTACAAAAAACCATATTTTCAATTTGAAAGAAGAGATTGGAATAAAATCATGAAGAATGACACCTCACCTATGGAAGTTGGAATATAACAAAAATCGTCAAGGTAAGAAATTAGTGTATGTATCATATATATTAATGTTTCACAATTTTAATTTGTATTGAATTCTGTTTACTGTATCTAACAATTATTGTTGTAATCTCATTTATTTTTCATAAATGTTGTCAAGGCATTAATGAACTTCCAAGAGGAATGAAAACATACCATATACAATTCAACAGGTTTCCCTACTATGAGCACCTACAAATAGCTCATTTGTTTGATACAATGCATATCGAGAAGAATGTAATAGAAATATCATGGAGAATCTTAGATGGAAGAAGTGACAAAGAAAAAATTGGTAAAATTTGTAGTGACATTTAGGAAGCCAATCATGCAATGGAAAATGTGATTAATTCAAATAGTGATGGACATCGAGACAATAATCCATGGTTATTTACAAAGCAACAAATCAATGTTGTAAAATAGGTCATTAGGAAAATTAAATTTCCCATGGGATTTGCTTCAAACATAAATAATATCTTAACGAAGGAAAGTGAATTTGGTGGGGAAAAAACTCATGTCTTACCTTCATTAAGGTAATTATTTTGTTATATTTATGTATTGGTATGCATCTTTTTGGTATTTGTTTGTTTATTTTTTTGTTACAATATTTTCTACCTCTAATGTTTACAATGATTCCTTTTTTGTTACAATATGTTCTACCTCTATCTCTTCCAGACAAATTTGACAACACATAAAACAAGTCATATATGATATTGGCAATCACATGAGGTAAGTAATGATTTCTATGGAAAATATTTGTTGCAGTTCACATGTGTTTTACTTGCAATGTGTATACTTAAATTTGTAGTCATTTGCTTGCATCATGTGTAGGTGGTTGTCATCCAAGGAAGTCCATAAAGAAGATATAAGGTATTGGAGGAGAGAACTACCTTGCCTAATGTGTGAAATGAAAAAGTACCTACCTTCGTCATTTTTCAATGCACAAGAACGCTACCTCATACATCGAGTTGAGGAGATAGAATTTGTGGACCTATACACACAAGGTCAATGTGGATGGTGGAGAGGCATTTGAAATCATTGAAAGCCTTTGTTAGACAAAGAGAAAGTTTTGAGGATTCTATGGTGGAGGGCTATATGGTATATCGATCCTTGGTGTATATTMGTCAGTATCTTTCTAAATTAGCAACAAATAAGAATGTGCCTCTCATTTTGGATGTCAACTCCATCAACAAATTTGAAGGGGAGGTCATGTTGGGGAAAGGTAGAATGAGGAAAGTGAAAGGTAATTAGATCGTCGAGATCTGCAATACTTTTGTTTATTCATTTTTATCTATATCGTACCTATTTAATTTTTATTCTTCCATCAATTATTAAGCTTTGCCATGGTATCTAATTATTGATGAATTGTTATTTTTTCATATAGCTAGTCAAGAGTGGGATGCACTACATTTATACATTGCAACCAATCTTGTTTGGATGAAGGTATGGATAGAATTATATATACAATGTTATGGTAGGTTATCATAGGAAGGGGTCACTACATTGGTTTAGCATATGTTTTAAATGATAAACTTGCAAGCATATTCACCCACATTTTTTTACTTATTTTCCTTTATATTAATGTATGTTGTATGTTATTTTCTTAAAATATTAACTAATTCTAAATATGTTAATTAATTGACAATGGATTTTTTATGAATTGGGCATAATGTAGTTGAAACACCACAAGGCTATGTGGTGCAATGGATGTAAATTTCACATCAAAAATTTGGATGCCAAGAAAAAAACCTTTGATTGTGGCATAACTGTAGTATTTTAGGTCACTAATGTTTCCTCTAGAAGTGACAGGCATCCAAAGGTATATGAAAATAGATACTATGGGTATTTGAATGATACACTTGAATATAACTTTAAATCTTTTAAATTAGTCCCATTCGAGGTCAAATGGTACATGTTACAAATGAAGGAATGTGATTATGAAAGAACTATTATTGAGCATGAGAATGGGTTTACCATGGTTAATACAAGGGCGCTTGGGATGGGAACTGAGATTTATGTTCTTCCAAGCCAATGTGAGAAGATATTTTACTCAGATGTTCTAGGTAAAGCAGGATGGTCATATGTTGTTAGATATGATCCAAGAGGAAGGCCTGTAAAGTATAATGTAGCGGAAGAAGATGACATCGAAGAAGACTATGATGCAAAGAAGCAAGTAGATGTGTTAGATTAAGAATATGAAGAAGTTGAGATAGATGTAGATGGTAATGTTCTCGATGATCATATTGATGATGAAATTATAAAAAATGACACTGATGGTGATGTTGCTATGCCCAATTCTCACAACATTGATTCTGAAAAAGATTTTGGACCGGATGATACATATTTGGAGTTGGACAAAGAAGAAGAGCAATGATATTGAATTGTTGAAATGTAGGTTGGGGTATGTGACTATATATTTTCTAGGATTTATTCTCTTTAAAGTATTTTCTTATATGGGTTAATTGTTTGTTGTTAAGTTTTATGCCATATTATTGTATGTATCATTGGTTGGTTAGAATTCATTGACCTTTATTTCTCTCATAACCCACCAACCTATAACCTCCTAACCCATTTGAGCACGTTCTTATTGATGTTAACTATTAGTAAATATAAATTATATTACAAACACATATAAAAAAAACAAAAAACAAAAAAACAAAACTCAAAGATAAAAAATACACTATGGAGCCAAACCCCCGACCAAATAAACCCACTCCAAACCCATTGACCACTCATTGATCTACCCCACCTACCATTATAGAGATTGCGCAAAGGAGYAGACCTGTATAAGAGAGAATGACCCCACCTGTGAGTCCAAGGAGGGATCAACTCCACAATGTCTTTGGTATGTAGCCTCATTGCTGACACTACAACAAATCCCTATGATTAGCTTCCTTTTTAGCTCCCTTTTTTGCTTCCACAGTTTGCTTTAATATATGTTTCTCCACTTTTTTGCAAAATTCAACACTATTTATCAAGATGGTGCTATTTTAGGTGTTATTTGCGCCAAGAAACACAAGTCATTGATAAATTAGGTGCTATTAGTGCCTACTTTGGAGCCTAACTTAGCGCATGATTTAACGCCTAGTTTAGCGCTAAGTGTAGCTTCAAGTTTAGCTTCTACTTTAGCTTCCTGATTAGCATCCAGCTTCACTTTCTTTTTAGCTTCTAGTTTGTCTTCCTAATTGGCTTCCAATTTGATGCTTACTACACCTAAATAGTCAATTTGTTATGTTTTTGGGGGTTAAGTGGATAGGGACTTTGGGGAGTAGGGGATTTATGGATTAAGGGTTAAGGGATTATGGGTTACATTTTAAGTGATTAAGGTTCAAAGGCTAAGGGATTTGGGGCTTAGGTAGTTTAATGGTTAATTGCTTAGGGATTATATATGGTCAAGGGATTAATGACATCCATCGACCTCACACATAATCTTTGAGATCGTCCACATCTCATTGTCATAATTTGTCATTTTCATATGTAGAATCTTTGTCAAAACTCTCTTGAAATGTCATGGAACTTCCAATACACCCATCACAAACGTCTTCCACCGACCATGCACAATGAGCAGTGAATGGGGCCAACATTGAAATTTCTTCAATCTGGGACTGTATGCATCAAAATTTGACATGGTTATACTAGACACATGCCTTGATGGTATGGGAGGGTTTCAAGACTGAAGGATGTATGATGTCCCCACATAATATTTGAGATCATCCATGTTTGCATCAACGTTCATAATAGACATCTTGTTGTAATCATTCATCATTGCCATATACAGAATCTTTGTTGGAACTCTCTTGAAATGTCATGGAACTTCCAATACAACCATCACAAATGTCTTCCACCAACGCTGCACAGTGAGAAGTGAATGGGGACAACATTAAAATTTCTTCAAATTGTTCCTGTATGCATCAAAATTTGACATGGTTAGACTAGACACATTCCTTGATGGTATGGGAGCATTTTAAAACTCAAGGATGTTTGATGTCCCCACATAATCTTTGAGATCGTCCATGTTTTCATCAAATTTCATCATGCACATCTCATTGTCATCATTCACCATTTCCATATATAGAATCTTTGTCAGAACTCTCTTGAAATGTCACGGAACTTCCAATATACCCATCATAAATGTCATCCACTAACCCTACACAATGAACAATGAATGGGGCCAACGTTTAAATTTCTTCAAACTGTTCCTGTATGCGTCGAAATTTGATGTAGTTATACTAGACACATGCCTTGACGTTATGGGGGGGTTTCAAGACTCAAGGATGTTTGATGTCCCCACATAATATTTGAGATCATACATGTTTGAATCAACATTCATCATGGATGTATCATTGTCATCATTCGTCATTTCCATTTGTATAATCTTTGTCATAACTCTCTTGAAATGTCATGGAACTTCCAATACACCCATCACAAATGTCATCCACCAACCCCGCATAGTGAGTAGTAAACGGGGCCAACTTTGAAATTTCTTCAATTTGTGCCTGCGTAGAAATTTGATGTGGTTAGACTAGACATATGCCTTGATGACATGTGAGGGTTTCAAGATTCAAGGATGTCTAATTTCCCCACATAATATTTGAGATCATCCAGTACGTTTTCATCAAAATTCATCATGGACATATCATTGTCATCATTCATCATTTCCATTTGTAGAATCTTTATTGGAAATCTCTTGAAATGTCATGGAACTTCCAATACACACATCACATATGTCTTCCACCGACCCCGCACAATGAGCAATGAATGGGACCAACTTTGAAATTTGTTCAATTTGTGCTTGTAAGTGTTGAAATTTGAGATGGTTAGACTAGACACATACCTTGATGGTATGGGATGGTTTCAAGACTCAAGTATGTCTGATGTCTCCATATAACCTTCGAGATCGTCCATGTTTTCATTGATGTTCATCATGCACGTCGATCTAATTTTCATCATTCATCATTCCATTCTATAGAATCTTTGTCACAACTCTCTTGAAATGTCTTGGAACTTCCAACATGCCCTTCACCATTGTCATCCACCAACCCCGCATAGTGAGCAACGAATGGGGCCAATGTTGAAATTTCTTCGAAATGTGAGTGTATGCGTCAAAATTTGACATGCTTATACTAGACACATGACTTGACAGTATGGGAGGGTTTTAAGACTCAAGTATGTCTGATGTCCCCACATAATCTTCGAGACTGTCCACATTTTCATCAATGTTCATCATGCACGTCGATCTCATTGTCATCATTCATCATTCCCTTCTATAGAATCTTTATCGGAACTCTCTTGAAATATCTTGGAACTTCCAACATCCCATCACCAATTTCATCCACCGACCCTACACAGTGAGCAGTGAATGGGGCCAAGGTTGAAATTTATTCAAAATGTGACTACATGCATTGAAATTTTACATGTTTAGACTAGGTGCATGCCTTGACGGTATGTGAGGGTTTTAAGACTCAGGGACATCATTATTTTCATCATTTCCATCATCATGGTTGTCATTTCCATATTCATCATAATCATATTCATCATCACCGAAAATTTCCATCCATTCCAACAAAGATCAAACCCGACATACCCATCTTTACATCGAAACTTGATGAAGATGTCAATTTCCATGTATTTGTCTTTTTCTTGTGGCATTCTTCAAGATGATTAAACCATGATTCTATTAATTTTAGGCATCCCAAAATAATTTTATAGGGTCCAAAATGCAAGTGGTTTAATGGTTAATGGGTTAGGGATTATCGAGTGAAGGGCTTAATGACATCCATCAACCCTACATGGTTAGTAGTGAATGAGGCCAATGTTGAAATTTCTCCAAACTGTGCCTGTATGCATCGAAATTTGACATGGTTATACTAGACACATGCCTTGATGGTATGGGAGGGTTTCAAGACTCAAGGATCTTTTATTTCCCCACATAATCTTTGATATTGTCCATGTTTCAAGGGGTTAGGGGTTAGATGATATAAATGTTAAGGTCTTAGGATTAGGCTTAGTGAAATATTTCAATTTGTTTTAAAACATAAATTAGTGAACAAACTTTGGATACATTTAGCCTAATGGTTTGGATTTACATTGTTTTACATATACGATATATGTAATTATATCTTTTAACAATTGCATATTTAATGTATTGTTATTGAATAGGTTCTTCATCCTAGTTCAATCCGAGTCTAACCAAGAACCTAACAACACCTGTAAACCATTATCAACCAATGAATGACCATTAACCATGCTAACTCTTATCCAAGTAATCCTAATTTTTTTTTCAACAATTCATAGCAAAGATTGAACACTTTAAGGATATTTCAATAGGTAATTTGTATTGACACAAATAATACTGAAGCAATTCAAAGTTTGGGCCATAAGAATCAACATTTTAAAAACATGGATTACAAATAATTATGAAAATTTAGAAGTCTTGGTCATTAACATTATTGTATGAAATAATGTCATCTAGTGTATCATTGTCAATGTTCATATGTTATTTCAAGTATTTAGTATTATCATCATCCTCATTTTGACCTGCATCATCTTCATCATCATTGAAATTTGACTGTAGACCATCTATATTGTTACTAGATGTATTTGGATCATCATTTTCTATACCATCCATATTGTTGTCTTCCATAAGATCATCTAACTCTGGATTGTTGTCTTCCCGTGCATGGACATAACCATCTTCAACATTATCATGGATGTCAATTTCTTCGATGTTCTCTAATTCCTCTCCCTCATTTTGTTGGCCATCATTGTTTTGCTCAGTATCCACTAATGCATCGTCAAATACATGCCTTAATATTGGATCATAATGTATGACAAATATCCATTTTGGGTCCAAAATACCTTCATATAAAAATACCTGCACATGAACGACATACACATATTAGACGTATGTTATAACAATTTTATTGATTAATAAACACATATACATTATTGAAATAAACTATGAATTAATAGATTAATGATCACTACCACTTATTATTTGAGTTAAGGAAATACTTTCTCACAATGAATTTGTAGAACATAAGTCTCCTTATCCTCCAGTAGGAACCTCGAGGAATCTATAGAAAACAATCCAATATGGGTATCATGTCTTCGCGTCCTCTCAAATACTTCATACCATCTACACTTAAAATACAACATTTAAAAGAGAGGTAATCCAACTCAATAATTTCTTGGATTTTCCCAACATATTGTAGATTCCCTTCAATACTATTCTTATCTTTTGAGCTTGCTCGATTGGATTGCTTGAAATCAACCATGATGCCACAATCAAAGGATCGTCTCTTTACATCTACACTTTCTACAAGATAATGTTGTCCATATGCCCACATTGTAGGATATTTCCTCACCTGTGAAATACCATTTATTTCAGTGAAAACAAATATAATGACGAATATTAAAATAATTAATAGTGTCAAAACTGTAAGGAAACAACATTTTGTAAAATTCCAACTGTACCTTTCTTTCACATCCTCTACACATGTTGATTTTATCTTCTGTTATATTTGAATATATACCTACATCTTCTATTTGATTTTTAATTTTTTCAGTAACCCATTCTAGTGTGCAATCTTTGCCCCATTCCCCAAGTAGATTAATGGGAATTGGAGTATTCCTTGGGTTGGATCTCTTAAACTGTCTCCTTGCTTCTAACACTTCTTCTCTCTTTTTATCATACAAATTAATCCATTTGTTCATAAATTCCATGTGGTACATAATGAAATTATTGAGTATAGCACCTTCGTCTACACCTATTACATGTCAACATGTTTATTTCAAAGTCCAAATGTTATGTTGTTAATTTGACAAATAAATTACAGAGCAAATTAATGATTGCAAGAAAAACAACCACAATGATCATGATTTTACTTAGTAATTTCTACTTGAACACCATTATATTGTGGTTTTTCTCCATCAATAACATATGATGCTCGTTATTCATCCCAGAAGTGTGGCCCATCTTCAAAATCCTTACCAAGGAATTCACAAAGGAAGAAAAATGCTTCATTCAATACATACCCTTCAACCATACAACCCTTTGCATGTGCATTTTGTTAGGCATATATTTTTAGATTTTTCATATACCTCTCAAAGAAAAACATCCACCTCGTTGACATGACATTCGTCAATTCAATGCCATCGACTAGGTGTATAAGTAAATGTACTTGTAGGTCCATGGAACTTGTAGGGAGATCCTTCTCAAATACACATACAATTTCTACAATTTCCTTCTTTCTTTTTGGTACTTCACATTCATGGATCTCCTTGGAGGTCACCCACCTAATATAAGAGTAGTAAATTAATATGAACTTTTAGTGAAAAATTAAAATGGAATATAATATCTCCATGTCTCTCTCACATGAACATTTCATACCACATACCTTGTAAATGTTGACAATCGAACTATGGAATTCTTTAAGTCAAGGGTAAGACATGAATCCCCCCTAATTTCCAATGGCCTGATATGCTATCAAACACATTTATCAAAGGTCATTAGTAATTTTTCTCACACAATAGAATATCAAAATATATTTAGTACTTAATCAATGTTACCGGTAAAACTTAAATGATGATATATAATACCTTCATAAAATTATGAAAATCATGTAATTTAAATCCTGTGATATATCCATCAATTGTAAAAGCTTTATTCAATGATGAACCATAACCAATAGGTGTCCTTATTGAACATATGGCATTTTTTAGTTGGTCTAGCTCTTTTTTTTTTTTTTTTCAAAATCCATGGAGCTTCTGCATATGTTTCATTTTCCCTATTTGGCCACAAATGTCTTCGATCAATTTTGGTACGCGAAAGAGCAATATCTCTCCTCAAAGAAAATGTGTCCTTCTCTTTGCCTGATATATGTCGAAATATAGAATCTGGGACATTTTTGAAGATGTGCATAGGACCTATTAGGTGAGATATTACTAGATCCTTCCAATAAGGGAGCTCACAAAATATGGATTTCCTTTTCCATAATAACTACAACTTGTTCTGGTTCTTCAATTGAATCATCCCGGTCAAAAAAATCCTCCCAAGCTTTCAATTCAACATCTTCATACTTCGTAATCAAATCACCTAGACCCATAATCATGGGAGGGCCTCTATTCAACTTTTCCATCAAATTGATTCTTCAAATGATTTCTAAACTTATAATCTGGTGGTATAAAAACCCTGTTGTTTGCGTAATTAAATTTATGTAGATATTAAGAACACCTCCCTTGAAATTGATATGCACATCTTGGACATGCAAATATCCCCTTTGTTTGAAGCCTTGCAATTCAATAAGTAATGCTAATAACATCAATTTAATAGTATAAATGTAAGTATGAAAGTTGGGATGAAAACAAATTATGAGTGTGAATATGCAAATATTTTATCTTACCAGAACAAACACCAAGTCCTGGGAAATCATGAATAGTCCAACATAACACACCATACAACATGAATGACCTATTTGATGGAGGACGTGATATGTGAGACATTCTTATGCCTTTCCATAGCAATTACATCTCATCAATTTAACTTGATGTTTTCTGGGAACAATGATAGTCAACATAAGGTGTTCCTTTCTAACACTCATCCATGGGGAAATACTGTATACTATCAATCCGACTGGCCAAACACTATAATTTGAAATCAGGAAAGAGAATGGGCACACTCCATCAATTGCAAGACCAAACCTAATACTGCGTGGTTCATCTTTGAATTTACTTAACCATTTTTCCTCTATGTGTTTCATTGCTTTTAAGTTGGTCGAAATTCGCATGAATCCATATTTACTTCTGTTCTTTGTATGCCAATCCATCGATTTTGCAAGTGACTTGCAGCGAAACATTCATTGAAGTCTAGGTATAATTGGAATGTGACGTAAAAATTTCTTTGGAATTGTAGGGCCTTGTACATCTGTACAATATCTCTTCTCTTTGCATACATGGAATTCTTCATTGTTTTGATATTCATCTTTGTATAAAATACAATCATTTTTACATGAATGAATTTTTTTATATTCAATTCCCAACTCAACCAACAACTGATGTGCTTCTCTGCAAGTTGATGGAAACAAATTCTCTTCAGGGAATATTTTAGTTTTTAGTGCCCTGTAAGATTACCAGATATTAAATCAATTGAATGTTTGACTTATGATGAACATGTTTGATATGTCAATCTATACTAGGACTGTTTGTATACAATATATGATTTTAAAATCCCCTTAAATAAAAATAAACGAAGTTGATGAATGTTTATGGATTACGTACACCAATTGACAATGCAAAGTAAGAAATACACTTCAACCCACTTTAGTAGGGTATTGAATCCTTTGTTTGATCAACCAAATAGTGACGATATTTCTAATAATATCGATGTGCATGCAAGTTTTGAGGTTCTACTTACACCCGATCTGAACACAAGTGTCTTCGCAGCTTGCTTGTTTGAGTCTTTTAGCTTGTTATCATCAAGATTACGTTGGTGGTAATTACCCTTGCTATCATCGTTACTGTCAACCACATGATCATCATCACCATCATTATTTCCATCCCCAAAGAAACCTGCAAGCATTTCATTCAATCCTTCTTCATGCACTGCGTTTTCACTATCATCATTATCATTAAAGCTATGTGGCATGTCATCAATGTATTGTAATCTCACTAGCTCTTCAAATTTATCAGCTAGTAGTATTCTCTTCAATGTTGCTCTTTTCTCCTTGGTATGGTTTAAAGGATGGTTTGGATCATCCCGTCCAAATATTAATAACCTAGTTTGATCTTGGGTATTAGTAGGTCTATCATCAATATCTTCTACCTATCAACAAACACACGCATTATTTAATGTTTGGCAACAATTGGATAAATCATGATTGTATAAATTTCAAAGAAATATAATGAAATATGTCTTAACCAATAAAAATATAGAATGTATGAACATATATACATCAATTGAATAACAAAACATTATTTTGTAGACTACTTTTATTATACAATAATTTAAAATAAAACAAAATTTTGACAACATAGTTTATAAAATGTCAATCCACACTTATGGATTATTCTTTGGTTATCAACCCTTAAGAACATCTTTAGGGAGACCTTGTTCTTCCCTTTTCTTTCACACATGAGTGTGTTTTAAGAAGGGTTAATTAATCAATAGCTCATCCCCAATGGTAAGTTCCATAATAACCTCAACCATTATCAATCTATCAACCTCTTTTTACATATATCCATCTTTATCATTTATAACTTCGACAAATTGACAATTCAGTCTTACAGTAGGGTCCCTTCCCTTACTACTATTTATAAAACCTGCAATATTTTTGTGTGTGTATGCACGCCCATCTATATACATAAGATGACCTCTATTCATTTATTTTCCACTTTCAAATTGGAGACAATGTGTATACATATTTGATTTTATACCATATGTTAACATGCTAGGCTTATATTCTGCTAGCCTTCTCCATTCACCACTATAATATGACATACCATAATATGGCATTAATCTCCTAGTGGTTTGTTGTGAAATGTTTCTATGTTTATATCCCACATGGACATTTTGGACAATAAAGAGGCCTAGATTTTCTCCATGAATATTGGAGGGTTGTATCATGTAGCTGTATCCCCAAAATTGAACACCTCATACACTCTAGGTAGTTGTTGATAACTGGGCTAAGCGCAATATAGTCGACGATCAAATGTCTTTTTGTAAATTGATCTCAAACTCAGGGGAAAGTCATCATCTCCATCACATTCATTCTCATAGGGTATGTAGTCCACCTTCCCCTTGTCTTTAAGCAAATTATGCATCTTTAAAGCGGTTCTTGTTCTATTACTTGTTTTCATCAAATCCTCATCTTAAAAGCTGGTATATGTGCACATATTTTTGTTAGATGTATCATCTGATAAATGATAATTATCCTCTAGGATAGAATTCAGTGCTCCAGGAAACTTTAAACCAAGAACTTTATCTTGCAAGTATTCATTAAGAAAAAAATTGATTATTTAAATAATATAAAACAATGTTTAAAAGAAGTATACATATTATTTATAACAAATTGGAAAATTCCTTACCACAATTCCTATTGGATTTTAATCAATTATAGGAGGAATACTACCCACCAGAAGCTCATCATCTATGTAATGTCTTTGTACAATCACTCATTTGAATTGTTTCTTTCCACAACATACAAAACATCCACAAACAACAATTTTCTTAAAGTATTCATCCTATGTACTATAGTCTCTGACCAACCTTGTTCAGTGCAATCATTTGATGTGTATGCAGGATCCATTGTCATATCCTCTTCCACCCTCTGTCCTTTATGTGATTTAATAGTTTTAGTTCCACGTCCACATACACATCTTTTTCTTTTTCTAGTTGAATGCTCAGGCTCTACATTTTCTGCAATCTCCATCTAAAATAATCAACAACATGCATTAATTTATGTCAATATTGGATAATACATTATAAATTTTAATAATATTGAGAAAAAGGATGGACGTATCACAAAATGCCATCAGATCAATTTTTCCTAAGTTTAGTCAAAATTTGAGTACCTGATGTCCCAAGTCATCTGTTGTGTTCTCGTTTGATATGACACGATTTGTTTCCATGGCCTCATCTGGATCCTGTAATACACAACATAGTCAATAATGTTTAGTACACCAATTTTATCATTTCAATGAATATGCTATCCAACAAAAAACCTCACCTCAATCATATATTTGACATATAGATATCATGTTTTGGAGTTGAAAAAAAACAATTTTACGACCCTAGGTACATACATTGAACCAAAATTTCAACAAGAAAAGTATCCAACATCCCTATCCCACATGGCCATCCTAATTTTCAAACTTTTCCCTTGATCATAGAATCAAATTTAATCACCATTCTTGTGCATTTTCAACCAATAAGTTTGACCTCAAAGGCCTCATGGAAAAAATGACTTTATCTCCTCTATGTTGTAGCATTTGTGAATTCATAAATACCTTCCTCCTTTGGTTGAGGTTTCTTTGTCTTCTTACCTTTATTGTATATGTATATTCCATTATTATATCCTCTTCCACCCACTTTCTTCTCCCTGATTTAGTAGTTCTACGCCATCCACATCCTCTTTCCATGGCATCCTTTGGATCTTGTTACACAACAATGACAATAATTTTTAGCACACCAATCAAATCCATTATCATCTAATAAGTTAGGAAAAATAAGGTCACAAGTCAAAATTATCTTGGGATCAAATGATCTAGAACATGAGGAAAGAAATATGATGGTAGTATGAGGGAAAGAGACATGCAAGAAGACAATTTACATGTATAATTTCAGCCTATTTCATTCACCATTACTCCTTTCATCTCTTTCCCTTTCATGAAACAATCACAACAAATATGGGTTCAAAATAATCCATATTTCATTTCATTACAAAAATATCCATTCATAAAACTTGGTTACATGCACTCAAAGTCAAGCCTACAATACTATAAACAAAGGAAAAGTTGATGCTAAACAAACTCAAACTTATACCTATCTTCAAATCATGGGATATCATTAAAATTTGGGCTATGTTTGTATTCAAACAAATCAATTCATCCCACCATAACAACACATTAAGAGTTCGATACTATCTTCATCTATATACAACCTTCATTATACATAAAAGAGGTGCATTCAAATTCCAAAATAGAATGCAACTGAAAAATCTTTGACAACCTTCTACAAGGGACAACTTATATGGATTTATCTTTTTTTGTGAATACAAAAATATCTCAAATATAATATTTTCATGAATACACGAGGATTTAAATGCCCATGCATTACATAGTACTATGCATGCTTCAACAATATTTTAGTAAAGTGTTATTCATAACATTCCCATTCTAGCAGATGAAAATCAATCTCTTTTATAGTATACAATAAATTATATAGGGTTTATGCAAAAATTAACAAAAATATCAAATGGACAGAGGCCATGTTTATCTATCAACCCTTATTTTTATGTAAACAACATGGATGATACACTGTTGAACCTGTCATGGATTTTACTTAATACTATTAGGGGAAAAGTTTTCCATGGTAGAATACTCAAAAAAATAAACCGTATTCACATATATTCAATGCAACTGTTGGTATTGAGCCACCAAATTATCATACCCACAACATTTGTGAACCTAGTGACCAAACTACCATTCTTCGCATGTCTCTTATCCCTCACTTGGAAACCAAGATATTAACTTTCATTTCAATCGCACATTAGTACTCAATTACATAGGTCACAACCAACATGTCTGGTTCTACCAAATTTTGATAACCACTCCACCAACACTAGAGCCAATCAACAATTTATTGAAGTAGAATATGAGGGATAACATGCAATACTACACACTCTTATCCATAATAAAGATCTTGTACACTCAAAAAATGATGTTTTGATGTAATTTCTTCCAAATCTAGACCATATGATCATTTCTTCATCTCACTTGGGCAATGTGTTTCCTACTATGCTTCATCTCTAGCCATGGTTCACACATCCTAACCAATTTCACATTCAAGCTTCACAATCTGTTCCTTGTCTTAGTGTCCACATAGATTTCATACAACATTCCATGATGCAAACGTCATTACACTGGTGGTAGTTGAGAGATTCAACACTCAGTTAGTCATGGCATGCTTTATTTACTATCATCTAACTTGGGAAGGCTTATGTGAACACAATCGAGAGTGATTTGACTCTAATTTTTAATTATTATCCCTCCTAAATTTCTCTACTTTGTGAGACTCTGGATGATCATGTGGTATTTGTGCCAATGGACTGATTCTATACATGACCTATTTTTGTGATTTATTAACAACACAGTCTTGTAATACATTGATCAATCTCCAGTGATGCTCATTTATTGTCTTTCCACCCTTGAAAATTCTGTATGATTTATCTAGCTCTATCATCGAGGTGTAATCAATGGACCTGAGAGCAGATCTACCTTGAAAGGAGGGTCTAGGTAGCAATGGAGGTGTGTAGCTAAGTATACACTTATGTAGGTGTCATGATTATAATCTTGTATTTTACAAAAATGAGATTGGGGCTACATGTTTGCAACATCTTATGGAAGACATCAATGGGATGTAGTTTTAATTGATCTTCCACCTCTTGTTCTTAGGTAGGTTGGGATTTTTCCTATTGAGAATCTGAAATCATACCTTAATGAGCAAATGATTTTAAGTAAGATTTGGTATAGATTCCAAGACTTGGTGTATTACATCCTTGGTTGAATTTGAGAAAGGGGTCTTTGTTAATGGCACAAACGCTTTCAATGGCGAGTTGTGAGGAGAAGCATCTATAGAAGGAATTTTTTAGACATTACTTTCTCTTGAAATGGGGGTAGTTCCAAAAATTTTAAATTTTTTCTTGCTAATGCAAGGGAAAAATATAGATTACTGTTACGAGGTGAGGTCCTTTTATTTGATTGGAAGTTTTAGGTGGAGTAGGGAATTGTTATGCTTGCTGCATTGGAGGATTTTGAGTTGATTGGTGTTTTTTGCATTCCTTAGTGCAATTTCCATAATCATGGCATGGATCATTGCAGTTTGATTGAAATTTTTGATAATTAAGAACTTGTATGTAGATCGATCCTTCCAAGTTGAGGTTAATCACTTCAGAGATCCCCTTGTCCTAGTCAAATTCCATATAGATGTGAACACATGAGTATTATGTCATCTTTGGATCCACCCTATCAATGTACTAACCAAGGGAGATTTTAATTGTAATTAAGTTTTGGTCATGCCAAAATATTAGTGAGAGATTACACAATCAGACCTAGGCCAACACCGCTGTGGTTCTATCAAATTTAATTGTGCTTTACTACCTTCTATATGACATGTTGTGCTCTTATTTACCAACATCACTCTTAATGAATATTTTAAGTGTGTTTTTTTGTGGAAAAGTGGAATGTTTACAAACACCCTTTCTAGCAGTCTACTAAACCTATTGTTTTTTTCCTTGCACTCAACCCTTTTTCATCACCTCACATAACCCTAAATTCTATATTTTTCACCATACCTTCACACATGATATCATGAATTTGCATTCCTTGCAAGATCTCCATGAATTTATGTTTACCTGATACAACCATAGCTGAACCTTCATTGCCAAAACTAGATCTCCTTGATCTAGATAACCCCTCCAACCATTATAAAATTCTTTCCTCAATGAACACCTCTTTCCCAACCATTAATTCCTCTCTCTACCATCACAATTTCCAAATTAAACAATACCTATCCCAATTGATTATTGATAATGGTTGTGAATTAAATCTCACATCCCATAAGCTAGTTTATGAACTTCATATTATTTTTATACCCTATCCTCTACCCTACCATCTAGGATGGGTCAACATTTAGGGCACCTATATCCTCATCACACAAAGACACCAAATTACCTTTTCCATTGAACACTGCATTAACACAATAGATTGTGATGCAATTCCAGTAGACTACACATATATGATCTTAGGATAGCCTTGTTATATTAATCATAAGCCATCCATGATGGGAATCAAAACACATATACTAATGAGCTCTTATGTTGATGCTACCAATTATGTTCTATCGCACCTCCATATCCTTACAAACCCCATTTATTAATATGCACTATTGTTGTTCATCAAACCTTACTCAACTACTACCTTTATGCTTCATTCAATAACTCAAGGTAGATAAATTCAAAAAGCCTCTTCCCCCTACACTCCAATCTATTCTAAAAACTTACAATGATGTTTTCACTATGCCTCATTGCCTACCTCCACCATGTCCCATCCACCTTTCTATTGATCTCATTCCATGCGTTTCCCTTCCTAATTACCCCACCTTCTACTTCTCCATGGTTGAGCACACTGAAATTGGGAAACTGTTTTAGACTCATCAATGAAGGCTAGATTCAACCTATTACCTCTTCTTGTGTCTCACTAATATTTATTATTCCAAATAAATAAAAGAATGAATGTAGTATTGTAACAAATTATCATGCCCTTAATAAGATTACAATAAAAAAATCCATACCCTTTGCCATGTATCAAGGATCTCTTTGATCAATGTAAGGGTTCTTTGTGTTTAACCAAAAAGAATCTAACCTTCAAGTATGATCAAGCATGAATAAATTCATGTGATGCATTAAAAACACCTTCAAAACCAAATTTGATATGTTTGAATGGCTTATAATGCAATTCAATCTTAGCAATTCTCCATCAATATTCATGAAAATTATCAATGATATTTTTAGACTGCATCTGGGACATATCATTGTGATATATATTGATGATATTATTTTTTTAGCTAGACATGGGATACCGATATTCAACATTTGAAAATTATGCATGACCTCCTCCACACTCATCAATTGCAAGTAAAGTATAAGAAATTATATTTTTTCTAGAATTCTATCTCATAATTGGGGTTTCTTATTGCTCAATCTTGTTTGGGCTATAGAATATAAACTATCTAGAATGGTGGTAGCTTATCTCTAAAGAGAAAGAGATGTTGGCTACGCTCACTCACGAAACGATGTTACAAGAGGTCGAAAGAGTGACCTTGTTGTCTACATCATGAATGAATAATACTATATCCTTTTACAAATGAGAGGGCCCATACATATATCCTGAGTTGTGGCTACTCTAAAAGTGGTCATGATGACTAGATACACTTCATTAATAGCTAAAATGGTTGCCTTAGTAGTACTTTTCACTATTTAGTATGAGGTCATCCTCCTCTTCTTGTGTGTCTACCTCGAAATTTTCTTTTGTTTCTTATTAAAAGAGAATAGTTCTAATCAGTCCACTTCATTAATGGCTGATCCTTCTCCATGAAGTGGTGGAAATTGCAATCAGTGGGAGAAAACAACCTTATTTCCATACCAAGGCTAGAGGAGAACTTTGTCATTGTAATCTTAGATGTTTCCTTCTACTCTATATGTGGGTTATTTTCACCATCAATATCTTCCTTCGGGTTTGTAGGTTCCTTGATAATTTCTTTAGATGTTTGGTCTTTTGTACCAACTAACTTAGTTTTACCCAATATTGCAGTCATCTCCTTTTCAAGCCCAAAAGTCCTTCTCCTTTAGTCTTATGTCTAGATTTTTCATTTTTTCTTTAGCTTCTATATATTTCTTAATTATTTCTAGTACCCCTTCATAAAAAAATGCTCATCTTTTCACTCCTTCCTCTAAATATTCCTCATTCAAATACGGTCATTGAATGGCCACATGGGTTCTATGGTTGGACACAACCTTCCTAGATCATGCATTTTAAACTTCTTAGGTTTGAATATACATTCATCCATTTTCTATACCTTTGTCTTTGTATAAATTGATTTTTTCAAGCCAAAATCCCTAATGGTGATGGGGTATGTGGGCAACAATTTCTTTTGGGAAAATGTTAAAGCCTAATTAAAACTATGGGAAAATGTTAAAACCTAATTAAAACTATGAAGGGTATTTTTGTAGGGGATCTCCTTGATAATTAATGTGTTTGCAATATGTTTTGGTAGAGTATGAGGATCCTTTGTAGCACTATATATATTGATATATGATGACTCTTCATCTAGATAGCAATCCCCATTTTCTTTTAATATCTTGATGGCTTCTGCTAAAAATCTAGATATTTTTCTTATGAACATCAAATAATATAGAGGAGTTAGGAAATGGTCACATATCAACATGTACTTATGCATATATTTATGCTGCCACAAATATTAAAAATATATCTATATTTGTGGAGAAGTTGAGTTCCATGACCATCCCATCCTTGGAAAAGGACTGTGTTGACGGGCGAAATTGACCGCTCACCAAATGCAGGAGTGAATTAATCCAAACAGCTTGGGTTAATTAGACAACCCCGGACCAGATTCAGTCCTCCAGTTGACGATCGATCAATTTCGCCCGTCAACAAATGGCGCTAGAAGGAGGGATTGAAAACTATTAATGGCATGAGGAGGTCGCAAGACTGCTCCCCCACCTACCTGCTCACCTATAGTAACTAGAAGTCATTCAGATGACAACATTTTCCCTCAAACAACAACCACATCAAACGACGAATCACGGATTACAGTTGAACTGGTAACTCCAAATCCCCCAGGTGGTGACATATAAGAGATTGTTCGTCAATCCCTCATAAGAACACACAGTGCCTTAGCCTGTATCAGACAACCAAGTCGACCTTTGAACCAACCATATCAAGGAACAACTCGTAGGTACTGATCTTACCTTAAACCCTACAAATCCAGATCATATCCTCACTCCTTCAGCAGGAGGATCTGGTATTCCACCATCACCACCCCCTTCATCTCCTTCTTCCTCTGGAGAAGAATCCTCAGACGAAGGTAGTTCCTCATCTTAGCCTTCGACACCACCCACACCTATGGCCAGTACGAACAATTCCGCCAGACCCTGGCTTGACCAAGATGCAGTGGCCATACCTGGGCCCCAACATCCTTTACCTAAACACCCGGAGAAACGACTCCCTAAATTTGACCCAGACTCCAAGCAGATTGCTGAAGATCACATCAAAAAGTTTATGCTAGCCATTAGGATCCGTAGTGTTGAGCATGAAGACATAGTGTGCAGATTGTTTCCCTACACCTTTGAAGGCAATGCCTCTACCTGGTACTTTTCCCAATAGCCCCACACCATCGTGTCATGGGATAAATTCGAGTCCTGTTTCCTTGAGAAGTTCAGAGACGAAAAGTCTCCTGAAGTTCTAGTCATGGAGATTTCTAGTTTAAAAATGAACCCCAAAGAAAAGATAAAAGACTTTAATCAAAGGTTCCTGACACTAAAGAATTGAATCCCCACAGATTCGATGCCTGCCGAAAATCTTATTGTCGCATACTACACAAAAGCCTTACATCAAAACATAGCCATTTGGGTAAAGAGGTCCAAGAAAGCCACATTGTTAGAAGCCTTCGAAGAGGTGAGTCAAATCGAGAAAGATATTCTCAGCTTAAAAGACAATACCAGTAACGAGATAGATACTAGTTCATCCTCCAAGAAGAAAATCAAAATCCTCCCTAGACCTCCCCCAAAAAAAGCTCAACGAGAGAGTTCAGATCTAGAAAACTTACAGAAAGTCGTTCAGAAGTTATCCAACCAAGTTATAGATTTGAAAATATTGGCTGAAGAAGCTTCTTCAAGAAAAGGGCCTTACAAACCCCCTTTTAGGAAGCCTTTTCCCACAAACTGACCTAACTCAAATTCTGAAGGCCTAAATCTAGAAAGTCTACAATTTGCTATTCAGACGATCCTAGAAGCACACGATAACTTGATTCCTCCCGAGATTCCTGAAGAAGTAGCTGAACAAGAGACAACAGAAGAAGATGAATCCTCTCTGAACATTTTCGGACATTTTTCGAATAACATTTTTCAAGCTAATTTCGAAATAGTGCACCCTTACAATACCAGGAGCAAGACAACGAATAAGTCTTCTCCTGAGATTGCAACTACTGTGCCTCCAAAATAGTCTAAATCAATTGAGACTAAACATAATTCAACAAACCCAAGTTTAGATTATGATTTGATTGAAGATCTAAAAAAACTTGGGGCTAACATTTCTGTTTATGAATTATTAAAATTCCCTTTTCTTTTGCAAAAGATGCTGCAAAATATTGCGGAAAACAAAAAAAACAACAATCCGAACAGCAATAAAGGTGTTGAAAACAACCCCAAAACTCCTCAGAAGGCCTCTGCCAAAACTACATCCGAGCCTCATGATAAAACAAACCTTCCTGTAAATAGTGTAACAAATGTAGATAAATTAGTTTTAGGGTCTGCGATTAAAAAACAACAAGCTTCTACTGTTAATACTCGCAGAAATGTCCCTCCCTTTTTGTTGACTTTTGAAATTTTCAATAGGAATGTACATAACTATATGGTAGATTCAGGTGCGTCATCTAACGTAATGCCTTGGTCTGTCTGTCAAAAAATTAATGCCGAAGTTCAAACGTCCAACTTGAAAATTATCCAGCTTGATTGAACTAGTGTTAAAGTGATAGGCGAATTAAAAAATGTTCTTATCAAATTATCATCTAATCCTAAAGTCCATCAAGTGATTGATATCATTGTTGTAGATATCCCAGAAGTATATGGTTTGTTTTTAAGTAGAGATTGGTCAGAACAATTACATGGCAATTTTGCAACGGATTGCTCTCACTTGTGGTTGCCTGAGAATGGAAAGCCTAAAAGAATCAAGGTAAATTGTGAACATTATCTTAAGTTCGCGGTAACTGATTTAAATGATCCCAATGAACCATTCACTACTTCTGCCAATTCGCCTGAAATACAAGGGATGGACACTTTTTTCGGCAATTTTGTGGCCAAAACTTCTACCATCACTGACCCGGAACAACAATCTAAAATTATGACATGGACATAGTCAACAACCTTCTCTCAGTGGTCACATGCATCTGACGAAAATCAAATATGGTCTCTTTACTTCGATGGGTCAAAATCTAAGGAAGGAGTTGGTGCAGGGTGCATGCTCATTGATCCAACAGGTAACAAGACTTTGAGTGCTTGCCGG
This sequence comes from Picea sitchensis, assembly GCA_010110895.2. NCBI lineage: Eukaryota > Viridiplantae > Streptophyta > Pinopsida > Pinales > Pinaceae > Picea > Picea sitchensis. Next base: position 47,451 of record SNQJ01S0060241.1, read on the forward strand.
TTAGAATTCGAATGTACAAACAACACGTCCGAATATGAGGCACTCCTGCAAGGTCTCAGAAAAGCACTAGATTTAAACATTCAAAATTTGACTGTCTTTGGTGATTCAGAAATCGTGGTTAGACAGGTAAAAAATTCTATCCACTATTTATCTTCGCACCTTAAAAGCTATCAGACTGAGGTATGGAATTTGATGAACACGTTTTCTGCTTTTAACATAAATTCTATTCCTAGATTAAATAATTCCGAGGCCGATTTGTTAGCTAACGTCGCCTCGAAACTTTTTCCTACAGAAGGCCTATCTCTGAATGCATTTTTCGTCGAACTATTGTTCAGACCATCCGTTCCAGACAACATCACGAATTGGAGAGTCTTCGATGACGATCAATAGATCATAAGTTTTCTGCATATGGAAGAAACTTTCCAGGGCGCGGTGATCGACGAAGGTACCCATGACGAAAATCTTCGCGACTTTACGGTAACACCAGATCCGAGATCTCTGGAATTCACATCAGACATGGTAAACTCTATCTCGAAATCTGTGGTTAGGTTAGAAAGTTTTTATGATCTTCACGATAAGTTTAGAAAATCAGTGAATTGTAAAACGAATAGTTCCTCCTTGACACATGAAAAAGTAAATTTGGGAACTAAAGATAACCCACAGTGCATTAATTTGGGCTTGGGGTGTTCTGAGCAAGAAAAGGTAGCATTTATTAAGTTGTTTAAGGAATTCAAAGATGTTTTTTCTTGGACATATGACGACCTAAAAACCTTTGATCCTAACATCATACAACACATTATTCCCATGAAACCCCAGACCCAACCTTTTCAACAAAAGTTAAGGAAGATGCACCCAAAACTCGAACCAACAGTAAAGAAGGAATTAAACAAACTCCTGAATGCTAAAATAATCTTCCTAGTAAGGCACACACAATGGGTCTCTAATATTGTCCCTGTTAGAAAGAAGAGTGGTGAAATCCGACTATGTGTTGATTTCCAAAATCTTAATCGAGCGTCTGATAAAGAAAACTACCCTGTCTGTTAAGAACCAAATACCAATATAGCATAGAAAAACCTTAGACAAATTACTCAATTCCTTGAAAAAGAGATAATTTTAGATAATAAGCCTCTTTGAGAGGGCAACCTCCTTTTACCCCACTTAAATGTTCAAGTACAAGATGATTCAAAATGAAAATGTCTCCTTGGTATATATAGGAGACTAGGAGGTATAATTACCACTAATGGCCTAAAGTTGACATAAATAAAATAACATTACTAATATAATATGCCCCAATTAAGGGGTAATGAGCCAATATTAGGGCTTAACATGCCCCTCCCCTTGAGACAAGTGTTGTTCGCAATGCTTGAGCAACTCTGGATTCTTCTGTATTAAAGACCCATCTTCCCAAGTGGAATCTTCAGTCGGTAGTTTCCTCCATTTAATGAGATACTCTGAAATGGATCTATTCCTCAACTGGCGAATTCTTGTGTCAGTGATGGCTTCAGGTTCCAATATGATTTTTCCTTCCTCGTCAAGTTCTGACAATAAAGTTTGAACTGGGATCTTGTTGCCTATAACCTTCTTTAAGCATGAAACATGGAAAACTAGGTGTACTCGTGAAGATGCAGGTAGCTCTAATTTGTATACCATAGTACCAATCTTTTGCAACACCTTGTAAGGGCCATAGTACTTTGGTGATAATTTATTATCCTTCTTGGCTTGCTTGAGGGACATTTGTTTGTATGGTTGTAGTCTTAAAAACACCCAATCCCCTACTTCAA
>SNQJ01S0060241.1:49241-81844 GCA_010110895.2 Picea sitchensis
ATTGGATGCAATAACAGGTTAGCCTGTTATTTGATTTCATTAGTTTGCTGAATATAGAAGTTTCTTATATATAGAACATTTTCTACTATCTATTATTTTCTGTTCAATTAGGCAGTTTAATGTTTGATTTCACGAGTGCATACATTTAAGAAAACAAACCAAAAAAAGATTAGGTAGTATTTTCATTTTCCTTATTATTATTGCTAAAGTAATCAATCTACATTTGATTTTTGCGAGTTTAGATTAAAACTCGTGTTTTGTACAGATTGTATATAAAGTTATTGATTATAATTTCAGTTAAATAAATTGTACATATATATCTAAACATACTTATAGATTTTAGTGATTGTTATTTATTAGGTTATTGTTTTTCCTTTAGTTATTTTTCTCTTTCTTTAGGACTTAGATCGGCCAACGGAGCCGCAAAACCCATCGAAGTGAATTAATCCAAATGGCTTGGGTTAATTAGACAACCCCGAACAAGATTCACTCCTCCAGTTGACGAGCGGTCAATTTCGCCCGTCAACAGACTGCTAACACAAACAATATATAGAATGTAAGAGGACATGTAAAACTTGGGTTGTGTTCCTTCTTGGGGAAATTTGGTTGTCTCTATTACATCTCCAAGGGAAAGTGAGAGGATAAAAACCTAATTAAAGATAGTTCCTTGTTCAAGTATGCTATGCAATGGAGGCACCCATGCTTCCCTAAAATGTGTATCATTATTATCTCCATACAACTTGCTAACCAAGGAGATTGCATTCAGGTAGGGATCCTTGAGGTTAGAGGTGGGATACATCCTCATGTCTCTAAAATTAAATTGTTTTCCTTGTTCCTACCATTCCTTTATGATATCATGGTATTTGTTACTATCTGTAAATTTTCTTATCCATGAAGTGGTAATGTATTTCTCCACCCTGGAAAACTTGTAATAGGTTTTCAAATTGTTGACTTCATAATATGTTATAAACCAACCTATGACATTAATAACTTCATCTCTAATTTTGTATGCTCAATTACCCATTCAATCATCTATGGACATGGGACAAAAAATGATTTAACACCACATTATGTAGTTGGGACCTTAAAAAATTCTTGTTTGTGATGGAATTCTATACATCCTACTCAGTTGGGTTGGAAAAACTATATCCAAATTTACTCTTTGTATTATTGAAACAATTACCCATACTCAAAAGCATGTGGTAGAGTTGTAAAGCTCAAAGAATTAAGATATGTAGGAGTCACAACTTCTTTTGGATTAGGATCTTTGGCCATGACTACTATTTTTTATTTTTCTTTCCATGGAGATATTAAAATTGAGTTGTCATCTACCCATATCAAACAATATTCCAGACATAATAAACAAGGTTCTAAATGGCTTGTAGGCACTACACTAGGTTCTTTTTGCACTGACTCTTGCACCCCAAACAGATTATGTTGACACCCAAATTCGACGCTAAATTCGGTGTAGATTGTGCCGACTTTAGTGCCGATTGGTGGTTCAACCAAAAAAGAGAGAAAATCCCGCGGGCCAGAAGGAAAAGGCATTTTCAAAATATGGGTGTGAGCAAAGAAAGGTTTGGGGGTTTCCTAAGGTCTAACAGAGGTTTCCTGACACTGGATGCATGCTCTTTGCATTCCACAACATCAAAGGTTTCCTTTGCGGAACGCACATGATTTAATTGTGGTACCCACATCATTCCACAATAGAAAGGCCACAAGTTTAGGTTGTGGGTTGTCTTGAAGACTGCAACTGTAATTTTAGATGCACATAAGCCTCCATCCCTCAACAACGGTCTCTGACTAGCTAGAAACACTAGTCAATATCCAACGAGCTACTACATCAAATATCACCATAACAAAATTATCAACTTTCACAACTGTTAGATTTGGACTTCTTGATCTATAAATGTCCTCATGTTTTATGGTCTAATATATTGCAATATTAGCAGAAAGCAAGCATGGGAGAGTTATATTAACACTATTATTAGACATGGCCACCACAAACCTTCTTAGGACTCAGTTGAGAAAGCATCTTTGCTCTCACAATCACTATCTTATTTCGAATACTCTGTACACTTTGTATTTGAAACAACACTATAATATAAAGTTGAGTTTGAAATTTGGTTATCCTTGTTAGAAGAGGAAAAAAAACCAGGAAGAAGGGAGAAGAAATAAGCACCTTCTAAAATTGTTACCAAATCATGACCAAGTTGACTTTCCCAAATTGTGATAGAAGGGATTTTCCCTAGCTCGCTTAAAATTTCAAGTAGAGGGAAGGAAGCATATTATAGCCACAATAAGGTAAGCCATTGTCAATTTATAGATTTCTAATTCTCTCTTTTTTTTTTAGTTTTTTATTCAAAAATTTAAAACAAAAAAATTATTTTATATATCTAGGGACATGAGACTGACTAGGAGAAAGAGGCATTGGATTCTATATTGGGGATGGAGGTCATTAAAAAACTTGACGATGTAGACTTGAAAACACTTGCAAGATACATAGAAAAATGATCCGCTAACACCCCTGAAACATTGCAAGAAAATCAACCCTGTCAAAGGGAATCAATTGATTCCCCAACCACTCCTGGATCGAGCAAAAGATCAAGGAGGAAATCATTGATGATAACCTCTAATAATTTGGAACATAGAGCGAAGACCTCCAATGCCGAAGCTACTCTTGGGACACAAACTTCTTCCACCAAACCATGTTTTGGATCTTGCATTGGTACCCATGATACACAGATAGAATACAACATGGTTTTAGGAAAAATCTGAATGTCAGATGCTAGGAAGGTTTTTGTGAACAGGTTGAAGGAATCATGCCTATAATGGTTCAAATACCATCTCCATTTTCCATTCTCAAAGATACCAATGTACTCGTAGGAATCTGTAGCTCTCTACATGGAGTCTGAATTTGGCGTAGGTTGGTCAGTAAAAAAGGTGAAAAGACAAATGTCTTACAATTTCAAGAGATTCAGGTGCAACCAAACAAAGAAGATAAAAAAACTCCTGCCCAAGCAAAGGCTCAAAAAAAGGCCAATTGATGCCAGTTTAAAAGTATGGAAAGAACTTGTAAAATCATATGAGAAGTCAGATGCATAGAGAAAGTTCGCTAAGGAGAGTACACATGTATTTGAATTTGCTCATAATATTATATCAAATTTCTTAAACGATTTTTATATTTTATTTGTGCATAGTTAAATTGACTTAGTGTTTGTTTCAGGACAAGGCCTCCAAAGCTAGGCTTGCAAAACTCTGTGCCACACATCACAGTGGCCAAAAAGGTCTACATGCCTTGATTTGCATGTTTGTAAGTATATTTATTATGTGAAATGACATTTTTTTTTTATTTCCTAGAAAAAAGTAAATGATTAAATATTTATTAGTTTAACTAGTCCATGTGCCATGTTTTGACAGGAGGACAACTATGGTCGATATCCTACACTTTTTGAAAAGAAATGTTACAAAAAAAAATACTGGAACGACTTTGTAATCTTGATGGAGAACAAGGTATCAATAGTATTGAAGGATCCCTTGCCTTGTTTTTTCCCTAGTTTTTGTCAATGGCTCCCCGTTTGGGCATCCTTTCCCTTTATTTCCTTTGAATTTTATGAACTTGTGGAATGTTCCTTGCAATTTATGGAGTTTGGAAACACTAACCCATGTTTTGTGGCTCTTGATAACAAACATAGTTTTCCTAGCAGGGCTTTTCCCTTCCATTTAATTTTTTTATATTTGCATGCTATTTGAATAAGTTGGATTCTCATCCAACATTCATAGGGCCTTCTCTCCCTTGGATCATGAATTGGATGTGAATAGTTAAAAATGGTGGTAACCATGCTTTGATTATATAGGGCATTTTGTTTTTTCAATGTGGGGGCAAAATGGAGCACAAAAAACTTGAACTTTCATGTTACTCTACCCTATGATGGTTTTTTGAAGGTGCTCTAACCTTGTATGGTGGTTTGTTCTTCCTTCCCATCTCTTTTTCCAACTCGAATTTAATTTTGTTAATTTGTCTTGTCCTTTACACTTGGTCCTTACCAACATTGAATTGTTGCATTAAACTAGTCGTTCCATTGCTATTCTCACCATAGAACTTTATCTGAGGGCACCACAAAAGGTTAACAAAGAGTGTTGACATTGACTACTTATTTTGATATGTAGGCCATATCCATTTCATTAAATTAGTCTAGTGGAGTGCCCCTCGACTTGAGTTATCCTTGTTCATTATTAATAGACTTGGCTCTCAATAGTCTCGAGTCTCCTTCATGGGTCTCATGTGTGATTGCTTCCTGTCGAACCTATCACATCACCCACATAATGGGGTGTTTTTGAAAAACCTCATGAATTTTCCCATTGAAACACTTTACATTTTTATATAAATTTAATTGATTCTTGTAGTTTAGTATTATTTTACTTGCTTCGAACCCTCAACTCCTCTCACTAGGATCTCTTCCCTCCCTTTATGGGCACTCTTGTCTGAATTTATATTGTGTTTTTATGTTTCACAAGAGAATCTATCAAAAAATATGTACTTTTTGGCTTCGTACAAAGTTCAAATAATTTTCCACCGAGTCCTCTGGCCATGCATCTTTATCTCCTGCCATATTTTGCACCTTATCCCAAACCACTCTAACATAGGTGCATTTCACTAATACATGGGTGATAATTTCTTCATCCATTTTACAAAGTGAACACATGCCAAGCCCTTGCTTACTTATCCTTTGCAAATGATCTCAAAGAAGTACCGTGTCTCTCAACACCAACCACATATAAACACATGTCTTCATAGGAGCTCTAATATTCCAAAGGGGCTACCACCACCATGATTTTGTCTTGTTGTGCATTACATAACATAGTTTTGTACCCTAGATTTGCAACATATTATCTTAGAATATGATTCTTGGACCAAACTAAACTATATGCCTCATCCCTAATCCTTACATGAACATGAGATAAAGTTCCACATAACATTGTCATTGTGCTGCATTCTCTCTTGCAAATCCCAATAATTCTACTAATCTCTACCTTTGATGCCATATGTTTATGGCACGTGATCCACCACATGATCTAGAGTATAAATGAAAATTCCCTTCAAGTTTTATATCAAGTCATCTGACAACCAATAAGAGTTCCCATAGCCTACCCAAGGGTCTACCCAATTATTACAGTCTCTCCATTACCCACTTTCCACACTAGCTAATTACATACCAAGGGAAAATGCTAACAAATTTCATTTCAGACAAAAGGAACATTATTTATAGACTTGTTTTGAATTCTTATCCCTTCTACCAAAGATAGAGGTTCAATATATTTATGGACAACTATCTCTTTCCATAATTTTTCTTGGGTAATAAATGAGTATCCATATGATTTTTGTAGCCAAATATCATCCAAAGAAATGAATTTGTTTGAAATTCTATCCTCCCTCTCCCTTTGGATTTTCTAATCCTTTCCATTTTACCAATGGTATACCCTCTTTCTTCTTCTTGTCTGTCCATAAAAACTTAAATCATTTCCTTCTGATCTTCTCAAGAACTCTTACAAGGATGGAAGGAATAATGTACGAGAATATAGGGATTGCCTCCAATACCAACTTGACTAATTTCAACCTACCTCTTCTTGATAACCACCTGTTACACTATAAATTAATCCTCTTTTCAAAATTTCAATTAGCCAATTCCAATCTTAGAATTCCATGGCCATTTTTCATTCATATAGAAACCTAGGTATTTTATCCCTGTTTGAAAATCAATTTTTTGAAAATGAAATTATTGAAGAAATAACATCTCTTGAGCCTTCTTAATAACATTGAAATAAATTAGAGACTTGAACATATTAATATCCTTACTAGTGGTTGTATTATCTAAATTTAGAATCTCCCTTAATTTAGAGGCTTCACTCAAGGATCCGTCATAGAACAAAAGGACATCATCAACAAAGAAAATATAAGTTAGAAACTAACTCCTACTAACCTTGAGTCCTCTAATAGACCATGTTATTTTGGCTTCTAGGATCACTCTACTTAAACCCTTTGATATAATAAGGAAGAGTAATTGAAACAAGGGGCAATGTTGTCTTAGACCTCGGGTTGGAGTAAAGGACCTTGATGTTGAGACCCTTCTTGTGAGTGTGATTGAGTGTGATTGATTTTGAGACCCTTCTTGTGAGTGTGATTGAGTGTGATTGGTGTTGAGAACCTTGATGTTGAGTGTGACTGAGTGTGATTCTTTTGGTGCTACCACTATTTCATTGTGAATTTGTTTTCCACTAAAGAACCCAAACTGATAATTTTTTCTCTACCTTGGAAGCTATGAACTTTGAGATTATCTTTTATATACAATTATAGAGTGAAATGGGTATGAAGTCATCAAATGTTGATGGGTTTCCTTATTTGGGATAAGATCTACGAATGTGAAATTTTAAAGAACATTGGATCTTTCCAGTGTTCATGGGCCCTTCCACAATTCTTAACAGAGATTCTTATCTCAATTCATAAAACCCATTAAAAAAACTCCATTGTCCATCCATCATGACTCGAGATATTTTCCTTTTGGAAAGAAGCCATGCCAAATTTTAATTCCTCCTTTGAAATCTATTCTAGTAATAAATCATTGGATTCTTCACTAACAAACCTAAGAAAGTAGGTAGCAAGATTTATAATGATTTCTAAATTATCCCTTTCAGGCGCTTTATACAAATTTTGGAAATGTTAAATCCCTAATTTTGCAATTGCCTGAAACTTTCTAGCGTTACTTCCATCAAGATTTGGAATCTCCCGTATTGTGTTAATGCTTTTCCCATGAGTATAAAAATTATGAAATAACTTAGAGTTTTCATCCCCACTAGCTATCCAAATGACTCTACTCTGGTATGCACCACTAAGATTATTTTATTGCCAATAACTCCTTCCTAGTTTTTCCTGAAGCCCTTACTTAGACTCTTCTATAAATGTTTCTATCATTTGCAAAGAAATATGAAATCTGCGTTTCCACAGAGACTAAGCCTTGATCTATACTTTTAAATTTTTTATAGGATGAGTTGCTTCTGTCATCTTGAATGTTTTTAGACTAGCTACAAAATAAAAATTGGTACGGTCACTCATGGCCCCATCATAGTTTTTCCATTCAACATTCACCAATTCAATAAACCATTGATCCTCAATTAATGTAGGATTAAAGTTGAATGCACTTGAAAGCTTTCTATCTTATTATTTTATGTGCAATATCATCGAGAGATGATCATATTCTTTGTTTTCCTCTATCGAAGATCCAATTATTTCTTCAATAAACATGATATTGTTTGACACTTAAAACTCATGGAACCCTTTGGAAAATGCATCATCTCCTACTTTTTATTTTTATTTTTCCATGTAACTATGATCTTAATGGGTTCTAAATCAACTAGCATTGTCTCCTCCTACTTGTGAATAAAAAATATAGCTAGTGGATCAACCCTGGCCATTGGTTCACAAATTTCTGATCTTGTAAATGTAAGTTTGAGATCCCCTCCTATTGTCACTCTTTAATTTTTAACAATAGAATTTGAAAGCAACAATTCCCAAAATTGAACCATATCTTCATAAGGTCCATAAAAATTGATAACTTAGTAGAGCCTCCCCAACTCTAGTGAGAAGAGTTATGCTCCTATGACTAATACAAGAAATGCAAAATTCTCAATTCCAAATAATCTCTTTCTCCATCTAGTGATCATCCCCCTATATCTCCCTATAGAATATACATAAAGAAACTCCCATTCTTTCATAAATTTGGATAAATCCCAAAATGTCATTTTCCCTCCATCTATGTCTCTTAAATCAAGATTATATTAGGTTTATGAATTTCCACCAATCTTAGTAGAGCATTGGTTTTTGGGGCATTTCTCAAAACCCTTATGTAAAGTGGATAACATAATCACTAGTAAAATTTTCCAAGGGCACACCTTGTTCTAAGGGCCCTTACAATGGATCCTCCCCCCCTTTTTGACCCCTCTCAATTCCTTATCCTATGCATGACTAAGGAATGGTTTTCTCCCCATATCCCCTCGGGATTCGACTCTCTCTACTTTAGAATTGATTCCCCCTTTGACCTCTAACTCCACTGTGATTTCCTCTTTCCTATTCCTGAGTTGGTATGAGAGATATACTCATGCAAGTTGAAACCTATTTTGAAGAGGAAGTCAAGAAATTGGCTAAGGGTAATTAGGCCCCCCTAGAAAGTGGAACAATATTAAGCACACCAAGGACCTTTTCTTTTTGATTTTTTGAAGAAGTTTTAAAACCCTCTCTCCCTAGTCTAGACCCTTTCTTCCCCCTACCTCAACCATAAATAATTGAGGGTTTCAGGATACTATCCCCCAAATGAGGCCAATGCTACTTATGAAGATTAAGGGGACTAAACTCATTAGTCAGATCCTAAATTGAGGGTTATTCAATGTATTTAAACCTAATATCGAGGATATTTTTGGATGTCCTACATTTAGAAGCATTTTATCAACATATGCTTCATATCCTATGGCCCTTGGACTATATCCATAGGCTAAAGGTGGATCTAAACATTTTCATCTCCCCCTACCATAGCTCAAGGATCCTCCTTTGAATAATTCCAAGTTTGTTACCTCTATCATCTCCTTCTCATTGATTCTTATAACATCCGCCAATTCTTCTTTCAAAGAAAATCTCATCTTAGTTCTGAACCCATACCCACTCCTAGCCTCTAAATAAATGGGATATTAAGAAAAAATATTATTCCAAACCCCCTTGTGAACTTCAAAAATTAATCTTTAGATAAATGAACATATGTATTGCACCTTGTGCATCTAAAGGGAACACACACATAGTCCAAAGTTTGAGTATAGTTCCACTTATGAACTTTGAAATCGATGGCCTATAGAAGTTACTCCCTTAATTCCATCTCCACCAATATTTGAGCCACCATATTGAAATAATCACCTATAAAACTTTCATCCATCTCTAAAAAAGTTCCCAAGTCATCCCCTATAGACTTTAATATATTTAAGGGCCATAATTTTAGGGGTAGTCCAAGTAATTTCACCCAAACATGATGAGTATTGCTTACTTACCTCCTTGGATCGAAGCACATAGTCCAATTTTTTAGGGATAGAACTAAGAACCCCCAAAACCAACTAGCATTAAAATTTTTTTTTGCATCATCCACCAACTAAAAATTGAAACCCATCCAACCTATGATCATAACATGATCATATATATGTATAGGAGATGAATAATTCCAAGTTTGTTACCTCTATCATATCCTTCTCATTGATTCTTATAACATCTGACAATTCTTCTTTCAAAGAAACTATCATCTTAGTGCTCAACCCATACCCACTCATAGCCTCCAAATAAATGAGAGATTGAGAAAAATTCTTATTCCAAACCCCCTTGTGAACTTCAAAAATAATTCTTTAACTAAATGGACATATGTATGGCACCTTGTGCACCAAAATACAACACTCACATAGTCCAAAGTTTGAGTATAGTTCCACCTATGAAATGTGATATCAATGGCCTCTAGAAGTGCCTCCTTTAAGTCCATATCCACCAATATTTGAGCCACCATTTTGAAATCATCACCTATAAAACGTCCATCCATATATAACAAAGTTCCCAATTTATCCCCTATAGCATTTTATATCTTTAAGGGCCATAATTTTAGGGGTAGTCCAAGTATTTTCACCCAAACATGATGAGTCTTGCTTACTTACCTCCTTGGATTGAAGCACATAGTCCACTTTTTTAGGGATAGAACTAAGAACCCAAAAACCAACTAGCATTCAAAAATTTGTTGCATCATCCACAAACTGAAAATTGAAACCCATCCAACCTATGATCGTAACATGATCGTATATATGTATAGTAGATGAATAATTCCAAGTTTGTTACCTATATAATCTTCTTCTCATTTATTCTTATAAGACCTGTCAATTCTTATTTCAAAGAAAATCTCATCTTATTGCTCAACCCATACCCACTCCTAGCCTCCAAAGAAATGAGAAATTGAGAAAAATTCTTATTCCAAACCCCCTTGTGAACTTCAAAAAGTAATCTTTAGCTAAATGAGCATATGTATGGCACCTTATGCATCTAAAGAGAACATTCACATAGTCCAAAGTTTGAGTATATCTCCACCTATGAAATTTGATATCGATGGCCTCTACAAGTGCCTCCCTTAAGTCGATCTCCACCAATATTTGAGCCACCATTTTTAAATCATCACCTATAAAACTTTAATCCATCTCTAAAAAAGTTCCCAAGTTATCCCCTATAGCCTTTAATATATTTAAGGGCCATACTTTTAGGGGTAGTCCAAGTATTTTCACCCAAACATGATGAGTCTTGCTTACTTACCTCCTTGGATCGAAGCACATAGTACACTTTTTTATGGATAGAACTAAGAACCCCAAAACCAACTAGCATTCAAAAATTTTGTTGCATCATCCACCTACTGAAAGTTGAAACCCATCCAACCTATGCTATAACATGATCATATATATGTATAGGACATGGATATTACATCTTTCATCTCCTTCTCATTGATTCTTATAACATATGCCAATTATTCTTTCAAAGAAACTCTCATCTTAGTTCTCAACCCATACCCACTCCTAGCCTCCAAAGAAATGAGAGATTGAGAAAAATTCTTATTCCAAACCCCCTTGTGAACTTCAAAAAGTAATCTTTAGCTAAATGCACATATGTATGGCACCTTGTGCACCGAAAGGGAACATTCACATAGTCCAAATTTTGAGTATAGTTCCACCTATTAACTTTGATATCAATGGCCTCTAGAAGTGCCTCCCTTAAGTCCATCTCCACCAATATTTGAGCCACCATTTTGAAATCATCACCGATAAAAATTTCATCCATCTATAAAAAAGTCCCCAAGTTATCCCCTATAACCTTTAATATCTTTAAGGGCCATAATTTTAGGAGCAGTCCAAGTATTTTCACCCAAACATGATGAGTCTTGCTTACTTACCTCCTTGGATCGAAGCACATAGTCCACTTTTTTTATGGATAGAACTAATAACACCAAAACCAATTAACATTCAAAAATTTTGTTGCATCATCCGCAAACTGAAAATTGAAACCCATCCAACCTATGATCATAACATGATCATATATATGCATAGGATATGAATTTTAGTTACGTACTTTTGGATTCTTACTATAAGCCAGTACAACCCTCCGAGATCTCCAAAACCCTATTCAGGGAAAAAACACAAAAATCCTAGCTCCAACGAAGAGTCTCCAATAAGATAAGATCACACTAACAAGTCCTCCTTGTCCTCATGCAAGGAATCTCCTTTTCTCTTCCTCCTCAATACATAAAACCCTGGGTTTGTCATGAAAACCTAACTCCTTACCTCCTTAGAGAAGAAACCCTAACATCCTATACTTCAAGAATGCTCAAGAAAACCTAGTTCCTGAAATGAGTGAAAAAGTAAAAAATAGAATGAATAAAGGAAAAAAAGAGACCAATGTTTCTCCTCCTACATCTCTAACTCAATTGCAAATAAGAATTTAAGCACAACATTATCAATAATTTCATCATCTCCAATGTGTAACTCACAAGAACAAACCCAAGCATCTTACAAGAGCAAGCTCCCAACAAGGACATGTTCTTTATACATCATAACTTCTCCTAGGTTTTCCTCACGAACACTAGTGTATTAATCCAAGAAGACAAGTACAAAGAAAATATCACAATGATGATACATCGATGGTTCCTCAATCCAAGTCTTGATTTTCATTTTATTCCCATTTGCAAGTCGCATCCCAAACCATTTCGGAGCTCTTGGCCAATTCCTCCTCGGGGCATAAAAACCTAATGTAGCAACATTTTTGAGTTCCATGAGATGCTGCAAGTTTTTTTAGGCATGGAATATATGACCACATTATCCATCTGCTCCTAAAGCATGATTTCATAAATTGGACCCCTTAATCCAAATGTTGCATCACTTCTTACTGAGAAAAACCCTAGTTCTCGAAATCAATGAATAAAGAAACTTTCAAGGCATGGGACCCAGGATTGAGGGGTTCTCTAGTTGAAATCCTATGCCAGGAATCCATGCGAGTCGACGTTTCCTCAATACGAGTCTCTATTTTCATTTAATGCCCAGTTGCAAGTCGCATCCCAAACCATTTCGGGGACTCTTGGTCAATACCTCCTTGGGGGATAAAAACCTAACATAGCAGAGTTCCGTGAGATGTTGCAAGATTTTTTAGGCATGGTATGAGTGACCAATTTTTCCATCTGCTCCTAAGGCACAGTTTCATAAATTGGACCCCTTAATCAAAATGTTGCATTGCTTCTAACTTAGCAAAACCTAGTTCTTAAAATCGATGAGTAAAGAAACTTTTGAGGCATGGCACACGAGAGTGAGGGGTGTTCTAGTTGAAATCGTATGCAAAGAATCCAACGGAGTTGATGGTTCCTCAATCCGAGTCTCATTTTTTGTTTTATGCATAGTTGCAAGCCGCATCCCAAACCATTTCAGGGACTCTTGGCCAATACCTCCTTAGGGCATGAAATCCTAACGGATCAACATTTTTGAGTTCCGTGAGATGCTGCAAGCTTGTTTAGGCATGGACTAGGTGACCACATATTGCATTCAATCCTAAGGTATGGTTTCATAAATTGGAACCCTTAATCCAATTGTTTCATTTCTTCTTATTGGGTGAAACCCTAGTTCTCGAAATTGATGAATAAAGCAACCTCTGAGGCATGGGATACAACAAGCTTGATTTGTTCATGGGCAACTTGGCCCCTTCATGTTTCTATAGAACCCCCATGGTGCATGTTAAACCTTTTCCTTTCATTGTGTATATTTCTAAAATGAGCCTCCTATAGCTCGATTCGCCCATAACAGTGCGTACCCTACCAATGTGTGCCCTCTCATCACTTGTGTGTGTTTCAACAAGATTTTCTTATGGAGGAATGTTTGTGGGAATATTTTGTGGTGGAAATGTGAACCCTTTCTGCACTCCCTTCTCTGTGGTGATTGCATTGATCAGGTCAACCTCTATAGCTCGGTCCAAGCCCCCTTATTCCTTATCTGATTTGCATAGGTTTGGGTATTTACTATTAGTATTGTTATTATTATTTTATTTTGATTTTGAGTACACAACAAAATGATCAAATTCTTGTTTTCGTCCTTTATATACCAAGGTGTCTCTTAAGATACTTGGTAAGAGTTTTTGGTAGAAAGGGGGATACCGAGGTTCAATCCATGCCCCTACTATCATGAAAAACATAACCTTTGGAGGTAAATTTTAAAAGTGAAAACATAAAAAGGTGAAAAAGTGAGTTTTTTTAGAAAACGTAAAAAAATTTATTTTTATTTCCTTTGAGGAGGGAATACTTTTTTATATGGTCCTTTTTCAAAGAAAAAAAAAATATTTTCCTTTTCTCAGGGGCCCTCACACCCTGTGTTCCCTAGTCATACACTTTTCAACATATTGATAGTTGCATAATGCATGCATGTGTGTGTGTCTATTTGGTTTACATGAAAACTCGATGGTATTGATGAAGAAGATTCATAATTTCTCATTTTTAAAGGCCATGAAGAAGAAGAGTTTCTCCATGAAAAGAAGATTTTTTTTGGAAATGTTGTCAGAAGAAGGTTGCTTCTTTACACACTGCTAATAACAAACTTCACTTTCTTGTAGGATATTAATGCCAATCATTGTGTTGAGATTGCTTCATTGCAGGGTACCTATTGCTCGACGTCATGAGTGTTTTTCTTCTTTGCAAGATGATAATATCATGCTTCATGAGTAGGTACTTCTTTGCAATAATAACACCCAACTTCATGAAAACGTTACTTTTCTATAGATAATATTACCAATGTCCATGAGCATGATTTTTCATTGCAAGGAACTAACATCCAGTGTCATGATTAGGTCAATTCATTACATGACTCTATTACCCATTGTTGTGTGGAGGTTGTTTCCCTATAGAAAGACAATGTCAAGCTATTTGATGAGTATCAAGCTTGGAGAGTGATTATGATCTCCTACTTTCACAATTGGCTGAGAAGGATAAGTCCATCTAGAATACATGGCACCTCAATCATAACCTTGTACACTAAGTCACATGACACAAGGACATCGAAATACAAGTGCCTAACATGTGTTTAGTATGTGTTAGAGATGTCCTAGCATGTCTGTATCCAACATGCGGGATACAAACATGGAGGCCCTGGGGGGTGCGCCTTGTTACATAGCTTGTACAAGAAGTACTAAAGGTCATTTTGAGGATTGCATTAAAAATTTTCAAACTTTCGTTTCTTCTACTTCCAAAAGGAACAATGAACAAGTGACACCTAGGCATTTAGTATTACTATGATGAAAATGACCTTGAAACTTGTCTTTCAAACAATGAATGTTGAATTTGGGGAGAAGGAAGAATCACTTGAATATTTTCCAGAGCATATTCTATACTTCTTACAAACACTTCTTTCTTCTTTTGACGTATCTCTAATACTAGTGGCTACTATGAAAAATATTATCCTAACTATGGTGAATTATGGGAGGATGAAGACGTACTTGACACTTTGCAAGAGTATATTTGACCCTCTTTTCTTATGCATTGTTAGCTACTCATGAGCATACCTTCGACTAATTTTGAGAACCATACTAGAGGCATTGGTTCTGACTTGCATTAACAAATGGGTTACATAGTGGTGGAATTGGTAAGCATGTACATGGTATTGTCACTTCTATTGAGTTTGAGGGGGGGTTGCAGGGGCATCGCCCCCAAGAATTTTTTTTTGCCTCAGGAAACATGTCGTATTTTTGCCTCATTTTTTGTGTTGCCTCGATTTTCGTTTCCATTGTTGGGCGGTTTTTCGGCACATGGTTTTTGCCAGTGGTTTTCTATTCGTGGTTAAGGAATTAAGGTTGCTAACTAATCTAGGTCATTGGGTTAGGGTTTTGTATGCTGCTGGATCCTATATGTATATTGTATTGTAAACAATGTATCACTATGAATGCATATATAATATGCTGGTTTTCCCGGTTTGGGTTTCCAGGGGAAAATATTTGTGTAATGTTTGTATTTTCCATTGTATCTTTTCTGTTCTTTTACTGAAAATATGTTTGCAATAAATATTGTACAAGGTTAAAATATACATTTGGTATTAGAGCTTTGTTGGCTTTAGGGGGACACTTTTGTGGTCAAGGGTTTGGCTCAGGAATTTGATAAGCCTTGTTACAATGGGAGATCTATGGTATTGATTTTTCAGGTGAAAAGAAATGGCGAGCAATTCAAAAATGGAGATCAAGAAGTTTAATGGGAAATGTTTTGAGTTGTGGAAGCTCAATATGGAAGATCTATTGGTGGATAGAGATCAGTGGATCGCGGTGGATCTAAGTACTGCACCTACAAGAACCTCATCAGATGATTGGAAAAAGTTGGATAAGAAGGCGAAGAGCACAATCCGACTATGTCTCTCAGATTCAGTATTACTGAATGTGTCATAAGAAGATATAACCAAGGATTTATGAGATAAGTTGGGGAAGTTGTATCAGTCTAAGTCCTTAGTAAATAAACTATTCCTAAGAAAGGAGATGTATAATCTGAGGATGAGAGATGGAGACTCAGTGGCAGATCATTTGAACACGTTCAATACTATGGTAAGTAAGTTAGTATCTGTTGAGATTAAAATTTCAGATGAAGATAAGTGTATCAGTTTACTGTGTTCCTTACCAAACTTGTGGGATAGTCTGGTTGTGGCCATAGGTAGTAATACAACTGAATTGCATTTTTATGAAGTGGTCTCATCCTCGTTGTTGGAGGAGATAAGATAGAAGAACATGGAAGGAGAGAGCACAGACACATTATTTGCAAGAGGACACTACCAAGAAAGAAATATATATAAGTTCTCAAGTGGGAGATCTATGTCTAAGGGTAGATATAAATCTAGCGAAAAGATTTTAAAGGTATGTTGGAGATGTGTAAAAGAAGGGCACTACAAGAAGAAATGTATATCTAAAGTTGAGAAAAAGAAGTAATCTGCATAATCTCCTTCTACAGAAGAAAAGACCTTCAAGGAAGAAGGAGGGGATGTGTACTTGGCTTCTTCAAGCACACATGCAGATCATGAGGCATGGTTGGTTAACTTAGGTGCATCTTGTCATATGACTCCCCACAGGGAGTGGTTTTGTGAATATGAAAGGTAAGATGGAGGTAATGTTTTCCTAGGTGATGATTCGACAACCATAATCATAGGATGAGTAAAATTCAAGTTGAGGCTCATAGATGGAAGGATTAGAACATTTCCTAGTGTTCTGCACATCCCAGGTTTGGCCATAAATTTGATTATGTAAGCAAAATGGACAATGCAGGGGTAAAAACAATATTTGAAAAGGAAACCTGCATGATGGTTCTAGGAGCAATAATGTTTCTGAAGGGAGTTTGGTTTGGAACTCTGTACAAGCTGCAAGGAAGCACTATTAGTGATGGGTGTAATAGTTCCATTGTTTCTGATATTGGATTTGAAGAAGAAATAAATCCTACGGTCTCTGGAGAAAAGTTTATGTTATGGCATCAAAGACTGGGGCATATCATAGAGAAGGGTCTTCGACTACTACACGGTAAAGGTAGGGTTGAGGGTATGTCTAACTTCTCTCTGGATTTTGATTTCTGTGACATTGTCTATATGCGAAGAAAAATCGGGTAAGATTTGCCTCTGGTGCAGCGAGGGGAGAAGGAATTTTACAGCTAGTTCACAATGATGTTTTTGGACTTGTGTCGGTCCCATCATTGGGAAAATCTGTGTACTATGTCTCATTTATATATGAATTCTTGAGGAATACTCAGATATATTTCCTCAGGAAGAAATCTAAAGTATTTGACATGTTTAAAGAGTTTAAGTCTCTTGTTGAGAATCAAACATAGAAAAGAATTAAGGTGTTGAGGACAGATAATGGCGAAGAGTTTTGCAGGAATGAATTTGAAGAATTCTATAAGAAGTGCGATATATCAAGGCAGAAAACTACTCCATATACACCTCAACAAAATGGGGTTGCAGAAAGGATGAATATGATGTTGATGGAGAAAGCAAGATACATCCTTAGTGGTGCCGGGTTAGGGTAAGAATTCTGGGTAGAGGCAATGGGTACTGCATGTTACTTGGTCAATAGATCACCCTCATTAGCATTGGATGATAAGACTCCACAAGAGGTATGGACTGGTAAGAAACCTTCTCTCACACATCTCAAGGTATTTGGCTATGATGCATATGTTCATGTTCCAAAGGAAAACATGAGTAATCTAGATAAGAAGGTTGAAAAGAGTATATTTATTGGATATAAAGATGGTCTCAAAGGTTATAAGCTTTGGAACACATAAACTAAGAAGGTAGTGTATAGTCGAGATGTGGTATTTAGAGAAATGAAGGATGTTGTTAAACATGAAGTCCTACCAAGTAAGGAAGAACCAGAGAAAATAGAGTTTGATTTAAAGGATGATGAATCAGACTCTACAGAAGAATAGGAATAAGAAGAAGAAGATCCTCATACTCCAGTATTGAGGAGATCGGTTCGAGAAAGAAGGCTACCAGAAAGGTGTACTCCATCTGATTTCCGTTCAAATTTTTCTTTGTCTATTACTGATGATTATCCTAGAATTGTCAGGGAGGCAGTGGATTCAGAGGATGGAAATCTATGGAAAAAGGCCATGGACGAAGAAATGACAGCCTTGGATAAGAATGAGGCTTGGGACCTAGTGGAGTTGTCGACTAGAAGAAATCCCATTGGCAACAAACATGTATTAAAAAGAAGCTAAATGCAGAAAGAAAAGTGGAGAAATACAAAGCTCGGTTAGTAGCAAAGGGTTATTCCCAGGTTGAGGGAATTGATTTTGGTGAGATTTTTTCTTCTGTTGCCAAGTTAACCTCTATAAGATTTCTGTTATTTGTTGTTGCTGCATTTGATTTTGAAGTAGAACAGATGGATGTGAAGACAACATTCCTACATGGGGATCTGGAAGAAGAAATCTATATGAAGCATCCAAAAGGATTTGCTATGAAGGGAAAGAAGGAGAAGGTATGCAAGCTGAAAAAGTCCCTGTATGGTTTAAAACAATCACCAAGGATGTGGTATAAAAAACTTGTTACTTATATGTTGGGACTTGGTTTCACAAGAAGCAAAGAGGATCATTGTGTGTATTTTAAATTAATTGGTGATCATTTGATTTATTTGGTCTTGTGTGTGGATGGCATGTTGCTAATAGGAAACAACAAGGAGATTATCCAGGATGTGAAAACTCAGTTGTCCTCTAAATTTGACATGAAGGATCTCGGTGCTTCAAATTTCATTTTGGGCATGGAAATTAAAAGAAATCGGAAAAAGAGGAAACTCTGGTTAAGTCAAAGAAAATATGTCGAGACAGACAATAATGAGGGTTTATCGTAGGATAAAACAATCAAGGTTCCTGTCCACAGTGGTGTAAAGTTATATGAGGATCAGTGTCCCCAAGACACATGAAGAGGGAGGAGGACATGTCTTGTGTTCCTTATGCGAGTGTGATTGGTAGTTTCATGTATGTAATGGTATATGCTAGATTGGAATTTTCACATTTAGTGGGATTTTTTGAGTAGGTATATGTTAAAACCATGGAATGAGCATTGGACAAAAGTAAAAAGTGTTTTCAGGTATTTGCATGGCACCTCTAGCTATGGATTGTGTTACTGCAAGGAAGGCTGAGATTTGACAAAGTGACAGATACATGGGTTTTATAGATCTGAGAATAGGCTAGAGAGATATGGATGTAGGATATCCTAGAAGTGGGTATGGTGTGTTTAACTGTTTGGAGAATCAGTTAGACCCAGGCAAGGAAATACATTACGTAGTGGCACTTTCAAATCTGGAAAATTTGAATACATGGAAAAGACTCATGCAAGTAAGGAAACAATATGGTTACAAATATTGTGTTCAAGTATTGAGTTTGTACAACAAGTTATAAGGATATATTGTGACAAAGAAATCCAGTGCAATTTTTTCTAGAAGAACCCAACTTATCATTCAGACAAAACACATTGAGCCTTCAATATAACTTTGTAGAGACATGGTTGAAGAAAATAAAGTATTGTTGATGAAGGTGGACACTTTAAGAATGATACCAAAACTATTCTCAAATTTGAAGGGCCGAAGAAGTTCTTTTGGTGTAAAGGATCCATGGGCATTATTGCCTAGGATTGTTGAATATGTAATACATAATAACCCCATGATGCAAAAGAAAATAAATTAGGAAATCAATTTGGGTATCATGTTATATTCTTTACACATGGGGTTTGAGGGGTTAGAAATCCCTTGGCGTGGTGGATAGGTTCCCAAAATTTTTTTGTCTACTGAAACATGTAGCATATTTCCTCATTTTTTTTCAATGTTGCCTCAATTTTTGTGTGCATTAGCAATCACATGAAGTTGTTTAGTACGACAAAAAATGACAAAGGTAACCTACAAACCAACTTTAGAGCTAGTACTATCTTTTGATCCCGATAATAGAGAGGGCTCTATTGTGTCACTTAGTGTTTCTTTGACAATCAATGGCTAGGTTTTGTTGATTTGAAGGTTTTATAATTGGATTGTAGAAAGGGGAGGAGAGAAACACTTTCAGGGCTATAGGTGTTGAGAACAAATAGAAACATTGAAGTTGGTCATTAGGAGAACTCTCGAGAGGATAAAAGGGATAAATGGTAGATGAATTTGATTATAATTTGTTATTTCACAATTAACAAGAAAGAAAGTGGAAAACAAATGTACATCAACACATTAATGAAATAGATTAAGTTAGTTAGGAAAATTAACACAATTTAATTTCTTAATAAGAGCATCATAAGATGAGTCTAGGCCTTCAAAGTATCAATTTAAACATAAGACAATGATAATGGAATCAGAAACACAAGAAATACAATCAAAGAGAGATAAGACAAAAATCGTATCACCACCATTATAATCTTTTCATGGGAGACTTCAAAGACATGCATATATATTCCTATTGACCCAGAGAGAATTACATTTAGAACTCCAAGAAAACTCCAAGCATGCCATACATACCAAGACCCCTAATACATTTGGGACTCCTAATATTTATACAAGTTGAGTTCCTTCAATTTGAAATCAATTACAATGGTTACACATAAACGTTTAGATTTACAAGCCGGTCTAATGAGATTAAAATGAAACGTTTTGGTTTTGAAACCAATTGCAATCATTAGAAAGAAACGTTTCTTAATCCAGATTCTGACTTCTCTGGCGTTTTAGTCCCTCTCTTCACCATCTAACTCTATCTCAACCCTTCATGTGATTCACTATCTTTCATTAACATATGGACATCATTTCCCAGGCCCTGGAAAACTGCATTAGCCTTTCCCAGATGAATTATCTCCATGGAACAGGAGCTTCGAGGAAATGCTACACTATCGGATATAATTTTTCTTCCTAAAACAAAATGGCCGGCGAGCGAGTTAGTGTCTTGTTGAGAGGCTGCGATTGAAGATGGTTGGTTTAATAAGGAGTTTTAATGGTCCAACATTTTAAAATAATAATAAAATAAATGACCAACCACCTTTTTATACCTTTCCACTTTTCGAGGGCATGAGAAAGTGGTTTAGAGAAACCATCTTTTCACCCTTAAATGCACCTGGTGGTGCCATGTATCCCTGAATGAAAACCCCGGTTTTAAATTCAGACACGCTCTCGAAATTAACCTCTCCTTGAACTACTCCCAGAAATCATCCTTGACTGGATTGATCTTGAGTTGCGATACTGACCCGTCAGGCCCCATCAACTTAGCTCCTTCAGTTGGCTATTTCTGCCATATTTATCCCTTCCCTATTTTATCATCTTCCCAGACAAGTTTTAACGTTACACTGAATATTTTGAAATCTTGATTTCACACAATAAAAATTAACATGTGATATTTGTTGAAGCGAAAATATGCGAAGAGTATTCTTATTATTATTTTATTTATTGGATTAAGTCATTGTGGATTAATCATCATTAATATTATTAGTTCAAATCCCATTATGGATTAATCATGTATTATTATTATTATTATTGGATTAATCCCATTGAGGATTAATGGTAATACGTGGTGTATAAGGACCGTCCTTTTTGAGGATTGGTCATCGGACCATTACAAAGTCTTGGGCTCAAGAAATTAGGCCAAGAGTTATAATGGAAGGCCCAAAATTAATTAAAGTGGGGTTTACCCAGTGAAGGTCGACCACGCGGATGGTGACTCTACGCATTCACAGTTTGTATAAATAAGAGGCTAGCCTCACTTCTTCCCTTCACTTGCTCATTATTATCTTAGCAGACAAGCGCAATTGGAATTTGGAGAGAGGAGAAGGAGAGTGGCCGTGCATCTCTTGAGGAGGACTTTATGTATATTGGTTTGAGTTATCTCTTGAACAGTATATAAGCTATTTATGATAAGGAAGTTTTTTTTTTTTTGTTTGGTTTTCTCCCCCGTGATGGTTTTCGAGGATAAATGATGTCTCTTAATGAATGTATTTCTAGGTGATCTTGTTCTTACTATGCTCTTATCTATTGAAGCCATGAAAAGAACTATAATAATAAACAGACATTAACATGGTATCAAATCAACTGAAGAAGCACAATTTTCTGAAGCGTCAACTATTATACCCAAAATTAGGGTTTTGCAAGAGTGAATATTTTCAGAGCTCCCTAACCACCTAGAAAGTTAAGCCCTCCCCCAAGGATCCATTTTGCACCTAGAGCACACATTGCTGGTGGCTAGATCTCCAGGAAAAGTGAAACCCTAGTTTCCACAGAAATGCAGAAAGAAACAGAGAGAAAGCAGTACGGAAATTACAGAGAATGCAGGAGTACCCAGGAAGTACGAGCAAGGGCACCCAGGTCCATAAATCCACAGGATCAGATTTGAAGGGTCAAGTTGGATTTTTTCAGAAATTACATTGCACAAAATAACTCCACCTCACATTTCTGATGCACCTATCCTGGATCATAATTTCAAATTTGAAGTTTGAAAATTAGGGTTTCCTCATAAAACCTTAAGTTCCAGAGTTCTGATACTGTGTTGCGATTCTGAGTTAAATTACCAGTTAAATTCTGTAGAAATAGAATCTGATTCACAATCACTCTGAAGTTTTTAGTAATGATTCTTCTTTGCTACGGATGAGCCCACTACACCAAATGCTATCGAGGAGGTATGTACTCCACATATAGTTAAACTAGGTATTCTGGAGAGGATCTTTTTCCATAGATCCAGGAAGGATCTCAAGATCAACACATTCAAAGGAATGATGCAAGAACCGGTATGATTATTCTAATATGCATCTATTTGTTATGAAATTATCTTGATCGTATATGTTGCATGTTAGAGCTATGATCAAATCATTAGAAGGATTAAAGAGACCTGATCCTGAAACTTATCCTCTAACCTAACCTTTTTCAAGTTAGTGTATTGTCTTGATCACCAGAAGAAAAGTTGAAGAAAGCACTCACCACTTGAGTGAAGGAGACACCGGAAGAAAAGAAAGACTCATTCTTGAGGACAAAACTCCAGGCTCCAGGTTTGATTAATCAAGATTCAAAGGTTACACATGACAAATATGCTTTAGTTGAGATAGCAATCATAATAAAAGTATTATACTTGATAACAATGTGAGAATGCTTGTCTGATATGAATAACACCTCCTCTGGGAGAAACCTCATGTGTTAGTTTAGAGTTGCATGGAAGAATGCTTGGTCCACAACACTAAGAGAGAGTGTTGACCCCATTTCACATTGTATTCCTTACCTTAATCTTTACTAAATTATAAGTAATAATCTCTAAAGACTCTGTGATGATTGTTTGTGCTATTGCTTTATATTATCAAGAAGGATATTCTTCTTTCTTACATTTGTTTTGGTGTGACCACTCCAAGGTCACATAAGGAAATATAGAGAAAGGTTAGAGGAATAATATAAGAAGAAATCATAAATGAAGCAATAATTAGTGGAAAAGAAGGTGGAGTCCACTAAGGAAACGCCATGACCCTCTGACTAGAAAAAGATCCATGTGAACTCTAGAAATTGGCTCATCAGCTACAAGGCACTACCATACATATGAAAGGCTGGGCATCCCGCAGGAGTTTCACACAAGACTCAAGGTGATCATGAGGCATGTATTGATATATGTACAAGGAAAGGCTTATAAGGAGCCAAGTTTAGAAGAGGGACAACAGTGAAGGAGTCCTAGAGCTATTTCATTCGGATGTAATGTGGCCCAATGCTATCCATCCTCCAATAATGGAGTATGTCACTATGTATCATTCATTAATGAATTTTCTAAGTAAAGACACGAGATCTATATTTAGCAGTATTCATAAGATCAAAGAATTTAATATTGATAAAGAGAGACCCTTTGTAAGGAAAGATTAAAGATACTGGTCGGATAATGGAGGAAAATATACCTCAAAGGGTGGTGAATATCTACAAAGATCTTGAGTCAAGATCTCCAACAAAGCAGTGTAGGTAGATATGGAAGAGCAGAACCATCCTGGAAGATGTAGAATCCCAGGAATCTTCCCTATATTGCTTATAGGCTGAAGCGAGCAATGGCAATTTGTTTATGTACAAAATGAATATCCCATAGTGCATGGGTTCAAGACCCCAGGAATATATATTTCATAGGAAAGAAGCGGTAAGCCATCCTCAAAAGGAAATATTTGGGTGTCAGTGTTTATCCTATACAAAGAGAAAAGAAACAAGATGGACCTTAGGAAAGAAGGGAATATTTGTCAGGATAGGGGTATCCAAGGCCTTGAGAATCTACATACATGGTCACATACATTGACATAGTGAGGACTGCGACTGATGATGAAGAAAATAACATAGAAATCGAGAAGATGCCGACTTGAAGAAGTATATGAAGAGGAACGTAATCCAGGTTACTTGAGAATCCAATGAGGAGGTTCCAGGAGAGCAGGGTGCAGTGAGGAAGTCATAACTACCACGATGAACTAGAGACCATGAGTATGGCCAAGTTCAAGAACCTCCTCAAGTGGCCTTCTCCCATAAAAGAAAGCTGGCAGGCAGAGAGCTTATTCAAGATGGGAGAGAAGTACTGTGTTCCCCAAGGAACCACAAGACAAAAACCACAAGACAGGTGAAAAGACCAAAGACATTCTCAAGTTACATGGCTTTGATGTGATCCTCCAATTGAAGAGCCTACCCACTCTGAAGAAGCCATTCAGAGAAAGAACCAGAGAGGAATGGCATGAGAGGAATACCAATCCCCATATATTGAAGAGCAAGTATGGGAAATAGTTCCATATGAAAATGAAGATGGGGTATCCTACCGTGGATCTTCAAGATAAAACATCTTTGTTGATTAAAAGAGTATTGAGAATATAAAACCAATACTTGTGGCTCATGGCTTTTTCTAGAAGGAAGGAATTGACTATAGAGAGACATTCTCTGTGGCGGACAAACTTGTATAGAACCATTATAGCTCTTCTTTGCTTGAATAGGAAATGGAAGCTTACTTGGATGGATGTGAAGACAACTTTTCTGAATGAAGCAATTGAAGAGGAAGTGCCTGTCCGAAACCCCAGGATTTGAGGTTGAATATAGGAAGTCTCATGGGCATGATTGAAGAAAGACTTATCTGGATTGAAGCAAGCTCCGAGCTTGGTATAGCCTATAGACAGTTTCTTGACGGACTTGGGCTTTACCAAGAGTAAAGTGGATTCAAATCTCTACTTCAAGATCCTTGGATAATAGACGGTAATATCTATTCTTGTGTGTGGATGATTTATTCTTAGCTGGAGAAGAAAATATCATCACTAAATATAAACAAAGACTTGCCTTGAATTTGAAATGAAAAGGAATGCCTATTCATTACTTCATAGGTCTTGAGGTATTGCAGAGTCCAGAGAGAATATTCTATAACCAAGGGAAGTACATGGTAAAAATCAAAAAGAGATTAGACATGCTAGAATACAAGTCCATGAGAATACACCCATGGAAGCGAAAGGCTGAAAATTTATTTGATTGATACTTAGTCAGTTGTCGATGCCCTTTCTGTATAAACAGGTGTGGATCATTGATGTACACATTGAACCACGGACAGACTTATCTATTTTCGATGAACACCTTGATTAGGTTTACAGTAGAGACCATACATATTCATTAGTGGCTGCAAAACATGTGATAGTACCTTAAAGGTACAATGGATTATGGTCACCGACTATGATGGAGATCAGCTTCTGCTTGAGTGGATATCTTGATGCATATTAGGCGAGAGCATTAATGACAAAAAGCACTTGGATCTTGTTTTAGTTTGGAATTCAAGCTATGATCTGCCATTGGCTGAGGAAATAAGGAAGTAATCGATGTTCTCTCGGCTTCAATGACGAAGTACATTTTCTTGCATGTGCCTTCCATTACGAAGCTATTAAGCTTCGAATGTTGTTGATGAGCCTATTTGATTTGGAGATGAAAAAAACCACAATTCTATGTGATAATCAAAACTATATTAAAATGGCGAGGAGAATCGTAATGATACCACTGTGAGTGAAGCTTTAGAGATCCACTATCATTTCATCCAGGACATGGTACAGAAGGAAGGAGCCTTGAAGGTCCGGTACATTAGCACGGATGAGCAGTTCACTGGTATGTGACAATAAGCCTCTATCTCTGCCTCAAATTTTGAACCTTCGAGATAATCACGGTATTGTCGAAGGACCTTCATGAAAGAAAGAGAGTGATATTCCTTGCTCTAACCTCCTTTGTTAGGCGTAAAAGAAAGATGATCATGCTTATGACCTGCATTGGTAGTAAGCATGACAACATGTGATCACTTAGCCCGACCTCGTTATTATACATAAAGCAAGATGAGTTATGATTTTGACCTAGTTGTTGAGCGGCATTAAAGAAGCATAGCATACCGATTCTAGCCGACCTGGTTGTTAGGCGTGAAAGATGAGTCGTAGCCGATTTTCGTTGTTAGGCGTAAAGCGCATGACTGCTTAGGTATCAATTCCTTGATTTTACGACCTCATTGGTGCAGGCGTGAAGCAAGATGAGTTATGCATCTAACCTAGTTGTTAGATGTAAACTTTTCTGCAAATGATTCACAAGCTTGACCTAGTTTTTGGACGTAAAGCGAGATGTTGTGTGTTCCTAACTTCTAACTAGTTTTTAGATGTAAAGAAAGATGATAATGTGTTCATTACTTCTGACCCAGTTGTTAAACACAAAGCAAGATGAGATGATGTCCCTTACTTCTGACTGAGTTGTCAAACATAAATCAAGATGAAATGTGTTCATTGCTTCTGACCTAGTTGTTGGGCGTAAAGCAAGATGTGACGACAGCGAGCTACAAAATGTAACATTTGTGACGCAGTGAGCTGATAGCGAATGCTGTAAATGTGCAGCCTAGTCTTTGTGATATGTATCATTTTTTATTGATACATGTTGATGTAGATGATAGCATTCTTTTGAGAATGATGATGCTCGCGATGAAGAAAACTTCCGATGACTTTAAATGTGCTAGACAATTTTCCAAGATGATATTGATGATACTATCCTCCGGATGCCGCGATGATGTGAGCCTCTCTCGCGTCGATGAAGAATACCTTGCTTGTTGAAGTGTTGAAATAATGCTTTGCAAAGAGCATTCTTATTATTATTTTGTTATTGGATTAAATCCCCATTGTGGATTAATCATGTCATTATTATTATTATTGGATTAAATCCCATTGTGGATTAATCATGTCGTGTGTATTATTGTTATTGGATTAATCCCATTGAGGATTAATCATGTCGTAATTGTATAAGGACCAAATCCTTTTTGGATTGGTCATTAGACAATTAGAAAATGATGAACAAAATTATTTAAGAGTTATAATGGAAGGCCAATAATTAATTGAAGATGGGTTTACCCACCCACAGTGAAAGGTCATTACAACGCTAGATGGTGACTCTTCACACATGCCATATTGATATAAATAAGAGGCTAAGCCTCCTTCTTACACACTTCACTTGCTCATTATCTTAAGAGAGCCATTTCTGATTGAAGTTGGTGAGAGGGGGAGAAGGGTGGCACATCTCTTAGGGAGGACTTCGTATTGGTTTGAGTTATCTCTTGAACATTGTATAAAGCTATTTATGATAAGAGTTTCTTTGGGTTTTCTTCCCACTAGAGGGTTTCCGGGATAATGATATATCTTGTGAATGTGTATTTCTCGATGGTCTTGTTCTTACTATGCTCTTATCTATTGAAGTACAAGAACTATAATAATGGCATAAACATTAACAATAACAGTGGCTCCAGCGAGGATGATATCCTCCCAATTGAGTCAGCAAAGAACTTTAGCTCCAACGAGGATGATATCCTCCCAATGAGGTAGCAAAGAACTCGTAAACCCGGTGCCTAATCCATTGGGCTACTCCCAAAAAATGTGTGTACCCTGATCTGACCTATCATCAGTGTCCACTAAAACCCAAGTCTATACACTTCTCTCAACTGAAAACTGAACGTTAAATACACCACTACCATCTGAATGTACACACTACTGAAAACCAAAACTGAAAATTGGTTGACCAACAAACTTATTTTCACACTCCTATATACTTTAAAACTACTGAAATGAACTGCCAATCAAACAAAATCATAATTCCCATGCAACCATGCAAGCATTTTATCCACTATTTTCTTTCTTTGCACATGCTTGTTCCAAAGCTTGTTTA
The DNA here is from genome assembly GCA_010110895.2 of Picea sitchensis. Taxonomy (NCBI): domain Eukaryota; kingdom Viridiplantae; phylum Streptophyta; class Pinopsida; order Pinales; family Pinaceae; genus Picea; species Picea sitchensis. The sequence continues at coordinate 77,002 of SNQJ01S0060241.1, forward strand.
CTGATAATTCATTCAAAAATTTATCTATAAAATCAAATCTTAAAAAATTTAAAACATTGGGACTATTTACCGCCTCCAACAAAACTACAAATGGATCCTCCAAAACATGCATAAAACAATAATCATGTTTCACCCCTTCCATTTCATCCTTTTTTTCATGTAATTCAACCTGTTGATTGCAACAAAGAGGCTGAATTTTTTTTCAAGACTGCTGGAAATAACAATCTTCTGAATCAAAAGACAGTGCTAGCTGAAATGAAACCCATGGTGGCAAGAAATCCATATCTAACATTTACATTGATTGACCACCATATTTATTTTCAAGTTGGTAGTTGATCGCATGCTGCAAATCTGAACTGAAATAACCTTCCATGTAATCAACAACACAGTCATTAAATGCATGAGAAGGTTATTGGTCTTTCTCACTGATAACAATTTTCTCATGTAAAACAATGTCACCGTGAATGCAGTCATACTTCCCTACTTCCTCTATTATCTCATAATTTACTTTCAACAATTCAAAGGAAGAAAAACATAATGGGAGATAATTTTCATTGGCAAGTCCACTACTTTCTTCATATTCAACTTCATGTATGGAGGATTTCTGATTTGAAACATTATAAACATTTTGTTTCAACAATTTGAAAGAAGAAAAACACAATGGCAAAGTTCTTTCACCTGATTCTAAACTTTCTTCATTTTCTTCACTGCTGTCATACGCACATTTTTTGATTTCTTTCACCTGATTCTAAACTTTCTTCATTTTCTTCACTGCTGTCATACGCACATTTTTTGATTTCTTTAGATTGCTGAACACAATCATTTTCAGATCCATCTTCAACCAATGAATGCAATTTTGAACTGATAAAACCTTTTGTATAACAAGTAATAGGGTCATCAAACACATGAGAAGATTGCTGCAATTTCTTGTCAATTTGTTCTAGTGAATTAGTGTGATTTGGCATCAACATACATTCCTTTGATTTAGTGATGATCTTAAAATTTTCTTTCAACAATTTAAACAAAGAAAAGCATAAAGGTAAATAATTTCCTTAAGTTGATTTGATACTTTCTTCATATTCATCTTTGTAACTGTGATATGTAGGATGATTGTTCTCATTACACTGCTGAAAAGAACATTTTCTGATAGAGAACATACAGTTGGTTGTTCTAGGAAGTCAACCTCATAATCATTATCATATTCATCATATATAGGCAAATCAACAACATTTGCAATGTCATCTAACAAGGAAAATCTTGGGACATCAACCTTCTCTTCAACAAGATGATTTGCAAATTCATTTTCTCTACTGTCTACAAATGAATACATAAAACAATTAGCCCCATGCTTATCATGGGATGGATCAGAAGCTAAATTATCACCTTCTTTTTCAATAAGTGGAATATAATCCTCTGCAAAATCATTATCATTTAGAACTTCAAGAGGACATATGATATTATTAACCCTCTGCTCAAGATTCAAATCAATTGTTTTTTGTTCATATTCATTATGATGTTCTTTAGCAGCCAACTCCTCACTTCGAATCTGTTTACATGCTTGAATATTGTGTTGAATCTCCTGAGCATCATCAAATATTTGCTGTAACGACTTAGATCTTCTTTCCATCAAAAGGAAAGACAAATCTGGATGAAAGGTTATTGCATAATGGAGCATGGCAACAACTTCAATGGGTTGAATTTATTTGGGCAACTTGTAATAAATACTGGAAAACCTTCTACTGAATTTAGAAATAATTCCACTGCTCTGCCTTTTCAAGGCATGGAACTCTGTAAGATGTAGATCCAAAGATTTCCTCTTGCCCAAAAATTTCAAAAATACATTCTTCAATTCCTTACATGAGCCAATTGTCTCTGGTTGCAAGTGTTTAAACCAGTCTTTGGTATCCCTTTCAAAGATTGAGAGAAGGCCCTCATACAAACATCGTCATGATCAATCTCAAACAAATCTACAAAATGTTCAAAATCTTGGATGTGTTTTTCAGCTGTGATGGTATTAGGTTCTCCATCAAACACAGGTAGGTACTTATAGTGCTTTAGAGGAAAATTATGGAGGATGGGATGTAATTTTAAAGGTATGTATCTATGCTGAATCTTGGAGGGTGTTGGATCAAGTACATGTGGTGAGATATCAACCTTGATTTCATAAGGCTCATCAACTTGGCTATGGTCAACACATGGCTCAGACGAATTTTTTTGATCAAAATCAGTGATACAATCAGGAAATATATGTACAACTTTAAGAGGAGGATATACAAGTGCAAGATTCTCATGATCATCATTTGAATGCAACAAGTAAACAAAAAATTGTTTAGCATGTTCAGGAAAGGACAAAAGGTAATTGATAACAAAAAATATTATGTCTTGGAAAAATCTCAACTTCAGGTACTTGTTTTCTCCCATGATGTCCTTTCATACCTCTATCTATGGATCTCGTTCTACAGTGGATTCTCTGAATCATATGTGAAGCTTGATTGGAGTCTCTAGGTGGAAATGTACAACCTTCTTGTGTCTGACCTCTGTCCACCATCAGAAATCAAATTTGAAACTTTAGGTTGTTCTTCTCCTAGGGAAAATCTTCAGTTTCATCCCCGACAATGACGCCATAATGTTAGCACTCTGTAAATTTGTTTGATTGATGAAGCAAACAACATAAGTAACCTACAAACCAACTTTAGAGCTGGGTACTAGCTTGCTCAACTTAGATAGGGATCTCTTGTGTCATTGGTGTTTCTTTGACAATCAATGGCTAGATTTTATTGTTTTTGTTTTTGTTTTTTATAATTCTGCTAGCAAGAAAGGGGAGGAAACACTCAGGGCCATGGAGTCAAATTTATGAGAACAAATAGAAACATTGACTAGTCAGTAGAACTTTCCAGAGGATAAAGGCTAAATGAGGCGATGAATCTAAGTTATAATTTGTTATTTACAGAGTGTAAGAAGAAAGGGGAAAACAAGTAATTGCATCAGAGCATTAATGAAATGAATTCTGAATTAGTTAGGGAGAAACTTAACACAGTTTAAATTTATAATCCAAGAGCATCATAAGATGAATTCTAGGCCTTTAAACTATCCAATTTAAACAGAAGACAGTGCTAATGGAATAAAAAACACAGGAAATACATACAAAGAGAGAAGACAAAACTCATATCACCACCATTAGAATCTGTTTATGGAGACTTCAAATACTTCTGCATATGTATTCTATTGAGCTTAAGAAAATTACATTCAAGTTCAAACAGCTCAAGCGTGCCCTTGCACTTCTTCCAACCCCTAATACATTTGGAACTCCTAATATCTATAAAAGTTGAGTTCCTTTAGTTTGAAACCGATTACATTGATTACAAAGAAACGTTTCGGTTTCTAAAACCGATTAGAATGATTACAATGGAACGTTTCGGTTCTGAAACCAATTGCAATGATTAGCATGAAGCATTTCTTAATCCAGATTATGACTTCTTTAACGTTTCAGTCCCTCTCTTCACCCTCTGGCTCTATCTCAAACCTTCATGTGATTCACTGTCTTTCATTGACCTGTGGACATCATTTGCCAGGCCCTGGAAAATTGCATTTGGCCTTACCTAGCTAGATTATCTCCTTCAATTGCAAGTCAAGAAATGCTTCATTTCAGATATAATTTTCTTCCTGAAAACGAGTGGAACTGGCGAGTTGATTTAGTGTACTGTTGAGATATAGTTGAAAAATGGTGGTCACACCAAGGTTTTAACGGAAATAATAATAAAATAAATGACCAACCACCTTTTTATACCTTTTCTCTTTTCAGGGGCATGAGAAAGTGGTTTGGGGCAACTCACTTTTCACCCTGAAATGCACCTAGTGGTGACACGTAGCCCCGAATGAAAACCACGGTTTAAATTTTGGGCCTACTCTCAAGAATTAACCTCCACACATCTTCTCCCCCTGAAATCATCCTTGACCATTGATCTTGAGAGTGAACGATCTGCGACGCGTCAGGCCCCACCAACTTAGTGCTCCTGCCAGATTTAGATGTTTCCTTCCATATTTATCCCCTTACCTAGTTTATTGGGATTCCAAATCAGTTTTAGCGATCCACTAGATTTTGAAATCTTGATTTCACACAATAAAAATTAGCATGTGATAACAATGTCCATTGCTGGGCGGTTTTTCGACACATGGTTTTTTCCGATTGTTTTCTATTTCCGGTTAAGGAATTAAGTTTGTTGACTAATCTAGGTCATTGGGTTAGGGTTTTAGATGCCACTGGCTCCTATATGTATATTGTATTGTAAACAATGTATCCATATGAATGAATATAGAATATGCTGGTTTTCCCGGTTTGGGCTACCAGGGGAAAAATCTCTGTGTAATTTTGTATTTTCCATTGTATCTTTTCTGTTCTTTTACTGGAAATCTGTTTGCAGTAAATATTGTACAAGGTTAAAATATACACTAATTAGAGTAGGCCTTGGATATTTTGAGACTACATCACTAAATTCAAGTCACCCCAATTCTTCTACTACCATTGATTTACACAAATTAAAACTTGAACCACTCGAGTCTTATACCCCTTTTGATTTGCTAGAACTAGAATTTATACCATACAACCATGGATCTAACGGAACTAGAACCTACACCATTTGTTTCTATTGCTATTGATTCCTAGGGACTTGAACCTACACTATATAGTTATACTACCACTATAAATCAATTAGATTCTTCACCATCAACATCTTAGCCATACTTGTATCCCAATCATAATGATATGAGACACTCTCACTCTCCATCCAAGTATCAACACTCTTTTAGCCACACATGTGTTGGATTACTGAGAAGGGGGGTGAAT
>SNQJ01S0060242.1:3200-26337 GCA_010110895.2 Picea sitchensis
TTTAATTTGCATCTCACAAATTAATTTGACTAAGACCCACATTCGGCAATTTCTCCCCTTAGGCACCTAGGGAAGAGAAACACTTGCCTTGGTACTTCATTTTAATTAAAAATTTAACATTTTAGACCTCACCAAGTGTGAGTGAAAGATGATGAAAAATACAAGGGTAAAACCTCATATAATTTATACAGTTTCAATGACCAGAATTAGGTAAAAAAGGCCGACATGGCGAGTTACATATAATATCCAGTTTTTACATTAAATGACATAATAAAACCCTAAAGCAAGAAGAAAAGGTGACGTCATGCATTTTAGGGTGACGTTAGGCCTCTTTAGGGCAACATTTTCCTCCAAGAGCAAAATGTTAGGCCTCTGGATCAAACCACACGTGCCACGTGGCACACAAATGCCTCCAAAGTGTCCAAAATGGTGGGTGACATCATGGGTCACATGGGTTATGTCATGGGCCTTCCAATGCCTACATCATAGTGAGAAGAGAAAGAACCCCTTGGGTCTAGGCCTGCCAGGTTGTCTGTGGTTGAACTTCCTCCTCTCTCTCTGGTGCAAACCTCTAATCTGTCTCTGCCCCTGACCGGGGTCTCAACATCCATTTGGTGGGATTTTATCCCTATGGAGGTACGAACTAATCATCTCCCCATGTGTACCTGTCCATCGGGTGTGGCCCTGAATTAACAACAAGTACACCCTCCATGTGCTCATAAGTCATAGGGATCGTAACAATGTCAATCACATCTAATAATCAAGTTATTTAAACATGTGCATGAAACCCCCTTTCCAAGACAAGTGCTCAAAGACCTTATGCTATTATACAATCCAGATTTGGAGGGGACGCTAGGATGTCCTATTGGGCTAGTGCTCATTGGATGTGGGATGTTTCTGGGTGAAGACAAATCCAGGCCATGTAAGTGGGTGAGGTGGTAAGGGATGTTTGAGAAATGGGTGCAGTGATGATAGGGGAATGTATGGATTACTTGTGGGTGCCTCTGAAGTGGGTGAGATGCACCTTGTCACGGATGCAAATATTTCCAAGCACATTCAATTCCTTTTATCTTTTATCTTATTGATTTTTCTTTCAAGAGACTAGTTAGGGGAAACTGCCCTGGCATGGTGACCAGTGGTGACAATGTTACCCATAAGCATTTCATGGATATGAGAAGGTTGGCTCGTGATGAGACCCCCTTTCTCTTGGATATGCCACCAAGAGTCACTACCCTGGCGTGGTGACCAACTGAATGGTAGTGTCATACCACTACATTCTCATGGACCTAATAGGTTGGCTCATGATGAGATCCTCTATCCTCCAACTAGGTCTTGATTTTATTATTTTATGGGTCCCTTTGTTTCTTGCTGAGAATCCTTTTATTTCTTTCTCGGGGATTCCTGGGCAAAGCATATGAAGGTTTTGTTCTTTTGGATTTTATCATTTTCCTGTTAATTTTACCCTCTGGGCCTTTAGCCCCTTCTTCCCATAAGGTAAGGTACAACCCTTTGCTAGCTTGGAAAACCTAATGCACGAACCAATGTATGGGATGGATGAGAGGGAAAAAGATGAAAAGTGGTAAGTATGGTGGGAACGAACGATGACCTTTCATGAACCCCCCTAGTGCTAACTAAAACCATATGGGAACCAAATTACTAGGGCATCCTGTCATTCCCCCCAGGTGTGGGCAAGTGGAAAGGCATAAGGTCCAAGCACACGTTAGAAGTAAAAAGTAATTAAATGCACATATTCAAATGTTTTGAGAATCAAAGTGACACATACCATGATACCCAGACTCATTACCTCATGGAGCAAGACCCACTGTTGCTGAAGGACCAGGTTGATGGGATGGATGTTGTTGCTGCTGACAAGGTGGAGGCACTGAAGAAGAAGAATTATGGGCTCTCCAGGGCCTGAATCAAGTCAATATGGCTCTCGATACTCCATGTCTAGGACCTATGGGGATCGAGACATAATTTTCTTAGTTATCCCTAGGCTAGGGGATAACATATGGCTCCAATTCGGGAACATGTGGTCACCGTAGAGTGCATGAGAACTTCAACATATCTGTCATAACTCGTGACCTGCTTGATCTCAAAAAAATATTATTAGTAATCATTTGGGGTGTTGATATCACCCCCTGCTCATATATAGTAGATAAAATGAAAGCAAGCATATATACAAATGGAAATACAACTACTCTAGCATGAAATGAAGATGGTATATACAATGAATGCAAATTACTACCTACCTACTTGTACTTACCTATGAATTCAAGTCTCTACCCCCTGATGGGGTTTGAGGAGGTTCCCGATAACTGGTAATGGGTGCCTTCTCCCTTCCAATGTAGACAAATAGTAGGCATTATCGACTGGATTTCTTCCAACTCTGAAGGGTCCAAGCCAAAATTGTGCACTTCCCTTGACATTAGTAGGCTCTCCCTTCTTCGTGTTCCACATCCATACTGTGTCTCCCTATTTGTAATCCTTGGTTCTAAACTTGGTTGTTTCTTGCACAACCCTGGTGTATTTTCTTGAGGGAGGAGGGTGGGACTCTGTTGTGAAAACTTCTTGTTGAGACGGTTGGATCAGTATGCCATCTTCTCCTATATTTAATAATTTGAAAACCCCAAATTATTTGTCTTTATATTTGTTCAGGAGTTGATGATAATCCTCTTTCTTCGGCCATTGTATCTGATCAAAGTCTTCTTCTGTAGAAGAATGCATATCATCAGGAGAAAATTCTGGAAGATTCTCTATAATCGGCTCATGTGTTTCATCAACTTCAATGTGATCGCTGATTTATTGCACATGGATTTTGGGCATTGGCACATTGGGGAGGTGACTTATTGTTCCATCATTCATAGGCACATTGATATAAGTGAGATCCATCTCTAGAGTGCCTCCCATCATCGCAACAAATTCCCTGGACAACAATCTTCCCCACACATCTGGGACATCTACCACTACGATGTCCATATGGATCACTCTCTTGGGGTATCTTCCAAGGCACATTTCCACGTTCTCAATTACCCCATGCATGGGTATGGATCTAGACTCAAAACCACATACATTCTTGTAAGGTCGTGTGACTTTTAGACCCAATTTTTCTGTGACCTTGAAAGACATCATGTTAGCACCTTCCCTTGAATCCATCATACAATTGTTAAGACATTTGTTATTGATCAATAAGGTCATGAAGAAAGGCGAGTGTCCATCATACTGAACCCTAAAGTGATCATCTTGTGGCATAATAGGGGGGTCCATTGGTTCATTTGATCCTTTGAAAAAATTATCAAATCTTTCTTTGATAGATGGTACCTTGATGACTTCTCTCAAGGGGATGGTCACATGCATCTTGGATAATTCCTCTTCAAAGTCAAATTTTAAGTCCACTATTTCAGTCTTGGGAGGATTCTTAGGAAGGAGGATGTTCATGGGTGGAGGCCTTGTTTGTAATGCCACAGGAGCAGTAGAGAGAGGTTGGTTCAATTTATTTTTTGTAGTATACACTTAAAATCCTTGTTTCTTCAACTTTTCTCTTGATTCTTGGTCAAGGTTGTTTATTACCTCCATCCCGGCCTTCCTAGATGCCTCTTTCATGCCTTCTTGATGTTCCTTAGGAGTAATATTAAGGCAGATTTGAGGATCCTCGATGGTATGGTCCAGTATATTTACTTGGTCATGGTTTCCTTTGTTGAAAGGACACTCATGCTCCCAGTGTGACTCACTGCATTGCAGGCACAAATGGTTTTCATATACTATGTTTGCAAGGGATAAAGTATTTGGAACCTCTCGATCATTCTTTGGTCTAAAGGCTTGGCTCCCTTTCTGGAATTGACCCTTGTAAGGAACCCTAGGGGATTGTTTCTGAGTCATTTATAGGTTGACAATCCTATTCATCATTAGCTCTTGGGTTCTTACCATGCCATCCAAAGTCAGTTGTAACTTTTCCAAGCTAGCACTAATGTTTGTGGTTGGTTCAACATCGTGGACTATCTTAGGTTTGGTGTCCATTCTAACTCTTGAGGTTGAGAAAGGTTCGACTCTAGATGATGAAAGGTTGTCCTCAATACTTGTGGCCAACTTTTGGGCTTCTTGGATTGTTTGGGGGATTTTATCTCTGAGGAGATACCCTAGCTGACCTATAAAGGATTTGGTATAAATGAAAAGAAGGAAATTAGCAGAAGGATGATGACTCACAGGGATATTTTGCAACAAGGTTTCAAACTTTTCATGGAATTCTCTAACGGTATCATTCTCTTGTTTCATGAGGTTATTCATCCTTATCAACAACATGTTGGGGTCATACTTGACACTCCATCGTTTGAGGAACACTTCCTCTAACCTATCCATGGTTTTAATACTAGCATCAGGAAGACCATTGTACCAACACCTTGTGCCATCATGGAGGGTAGTAGAGAACAATTTCATAGCTAAATCTTTAGCATCATCACTGATGAGATGAAGCTAGAAGAAGGCCCAAAAATTGCTCATGTGATCCTCGACACTGATTACAACATTTCCAATAAATTTGGGCAACCATTTTTCATACTTAGGGGGCATTTGCCTAGGGTAGCCCGATATAGCTGCCATGTATAGTGGTTTGAAAAGCTTGGATGGCCATTGTCTTTGGTTATTGGCTTGGTTTGGAATGACGGTTTGTGTTCTGGTGCTAGACATTGTGTTTAAGGGAATATTTCCTCCAAAAAGTGATTTTACTACATGAGAGTTTCAGGGAGGATTTCTTCTAAAGGATTGGGGAGGGTTGGTGTACCTACCTGTGGATTGTGGAGTCGCCAGATAGTGTTCTTGAAGATATAAAAGGGATGAGGGGATCACCGTCAGTGGAGTCGACATGTAAGATTTAAAAAGTAAAGGATTTTTAGGAAAGGCTTACCGATAAGTGTCGTCTTGAGGATATTTGACTCAGTGTTCCCCGACAACGGTGCCAAAATATTATGGCACAATTTGTACTTTGATCAAAGGAAAGATTAATAGAAAGAAAATTGGCATACCTGGAGGTTATCCTATCATTGTCACCTTATTAGGATTCCTCTTTCTCTTTAGGGTTGATGGCCCAGGGGAGACGTCCTCAGTGACTTGGGGGTTTGAGAAGGAAAGGTTAAGATGTCTATGAAAAATTCCCCTCTCACAAGTCACCATTGATCAGAAAGTCCCCGAGTTTTAACCAATGAAGTAGTGGAATATCAATATGTACCTGCTCGGAACAAAGGAACAAGAAAATATATCTTTCGCAAGTACAACTTGTTGTTAGTACTTCATAAAACCATGAACTTTATCAATAAAAGCCATGGATGATATAATGGTGAAGTAAACAGAAATTTGTAGCAACAATATTTAGAAGACAATAACTTCACAATAAGTGCCTTAAAATGGCTTCAAAATGACCAAGAATAATCACTTATTAACATCAAAATACTAGCATTTTTTAGAAGCAAGTAAGGCAATGCATTAATCAACTTTTTCAATTGATTTTAGATGCTTTTAGTGCTGAAAATTATGGTTGTAGATTACTTTAGTAACAACAACAACAAACTTAGTACATTAGGCTATTCTAATGTTAGGAGTGGTTAGTAGAAAGCTCAGAGTATAGGTTTTGATAGTGGTTTTGTTTTATCACTTAATAACAAGTCTTAGATTAGTGCCTTTAGGAAAAATGGAGTCTATTAGGTGGAAACAAATGTTGAAGGAAAATATGATAGTAGGAGAACCAAAGATCAGAGAGGTTAATAGTTGAAGTGTTGGTAACCCAAGACTTCAACTACCAAACCCTAGGGGTAAAATAAATACTAAGGTGTAGGCAACCCTAGGCCCTAGTAGTTTTCCTCCCTATTTAGCTCAAATATGAAGAAAATTATGACTTGGATGAAGCAAAAGTGCTAGGGTGTTGCAATGGCAAGGCCATTAGCAAAAAGATTCAAGAAAAACTAGCTTCTTGGAAAAATCTAGTAGGTGAAAGCTCTTAAAGGAAGGACAATAACATGTGCTTGGATTCCTAGGGTTTTAAGCTAGAAATTTCATAATCTTAATGTAAATGAAAGATAAACATAACCATAACCATTAAATGAAGAATAATTGCAGAAATGTTACTTACATTCATCAAGAATCATCAAGCAAAAACCCTAGTTGAACATTTCTACCAAGAAAATTGCCAAAATAGTCCAAAATTAGCCTCCTTCAACAAGTGCGCACTAAATTTCAGTCATGTACCCCTAAATAGGGTGAAAATTTCAGACCTCACTAGGTGTGAGTGAAAGATGATGAAACATAAAAGGGAAAAAACCCTTATTTATACAGTTTCAATTATCAGAATTAGGTCAAAAAGGCCGACATGGTCAGTTACATGTAATCTCCAGTTTTTACATTAAATGACATAATAAAACCCTAAATCAAGCAGAAAAGGTGATGTCATTCCATTTTAGGGTGATGTTAGGCCTTTTTAGGGAAACATTGGCCTCTAGGAGAAAAACGTTAGGCCTCCTTAGGCCTTTGGATCAAACCACACGTGCCACTTGGCACACAACTGCCTCCAAAGTGTTCAAAACGTTGGGTGACGTTATGGGTCACATGGGTGACATCATGGGATTTCCAAGGCCTACATCACAGTGAGAAGAGAAATACCCCCTTGGGTCGAGGGCTGCCAGTATGTCTCTGTTGGAACATCCTCCTCTCTCTCTGGTGCAAACCTATGATCTGTCTCTGCCCCTGGTCGGGGTCTCAACATCCATCTGGTGGGATTTTAGCCATATGGAAGTTCGAACTAATAATCTCCCCATGTGTACCTGTCTGTCGGGTGTGTCCCTAAAACTAAAACAAGTACGCCCTCCATGGGCTCATAAGTCACATGGATCATAGCAATGTTAATCATATCTAATAATCAAGCTATTTAAACATGTGCATGAAACCCCCTTTCCCAGACAAGTGATCAAAGACATTATGCTATTCTACAAGCCAGGTTTGGAGGGGACGCTAGGATTTCCTATTGGGCTAGTGCTCATTGGATATGGGATGTTTTCGGGTGAAGACAAATCTAGGCCATGTAAGTGGGCGAGGTGGTAAGGGTTGTCTGAGCAATGGGTGAAGTGATGACATGGGAATGTATGGCTTAACTATGGGTGCCTCTGAAGAGGGTGAACTACACCTTTTAATGGATGCAAATATTTTTAAGCCCATTCAATTCCTTTTATCTTTTATCTTATTGATTTTTCTTTCAAGAGACTAGTTAGGGGACACTTCCCTGGCATGGTGACCAATGATGACAATGTTACCCACAAGCATTTCATGGAGATGAGAAGGTTGGATCGTGATGAGGCCCCCTTTCTCTTGGCTATGCCACCAAGATTCACTACCCTGGCATGGTGACCAGCTGAATGGTAGTGTCATACCGCTACATGCCCATGGACCTAATAGGCTGGAATGTGATGAGACCCTCTATCCTCCAACTAGGTCTTGATTTTATTATTTTATGGGTCCCTCTGTTTCTTTCTGAGAAGCCTTTTATTTCTTTCTCGAGGATCCCTGGGCGAAGCATCTGAAGGTTTTATTTTTTTGGCTTTTATCCTTTGCTAACTACTTTCACACTGGGCGAAGCATCTGAAGGTTTTGTTTTTTTGGCTGAAGGTACAACCCTTTACTAGCTTCGAAAACCCAAAGCCTGAACCAATGTATGGGATGGATGAGAGGGAAACAGATGAAAAGTGGTAAGTATGGTTGGAATAGACGATGACCTTTCATGAACCGCTCCAGTGGTAACTCAAACCCTATGGGAACCAACTTACTAGGTCATCCTGTCATCCCCCCCAGGTGTGGACAAGTGGAAAGGCATAAGTTCCAAGCACATGTTAGAAGTAAAAAATAATTAAATGCACATATTTAAATGTTTTGAGAATCATATTGACACATACCATGATACCCAGACTCATTGGCTCATGGAGAAAGACTGTTGGAAGCAGTCCAAAGCGGAAGGCAAGGTGATTTTTGGAAAGAAGGCATGCACGAGGAAAGAGACAGATGGAAGGAAGAACAACACACACATGTAGGGAAGACCTAACGACGTTAGGGTTATCGGTTTTTCAATGCATTGTAATTGGTGAAGGGCCAAAAACGTATAAATATAGTCACCTAGGCCTCAAAGAGAGGCTAGTTACTAGTGGATAGTTGGTTAATGTAGAGAGACGGATATGAAGAACAGATGCTATGTAATATTTTTTTGTATGACCTAGTTTTGCAAGCTGTTGAGATAGAGAAGACTGAGGAGGGTATATCTTGAGGGTTAGATCACAGGCTGAGGATCCTAGTGCAATCTAGTTTGCGTCATAATAGATCTCAAGCCAACTGCGAAGAGTTGTAAAGCGTGCGATGCTGTAGTGATCGAATGACTATAATAAAAGAGCTAAGAGCCAAATATTTTTGGATGTATCCCAGGGGGGGTGAACCACGATGATATTTGTGTTATGTTATTGAATGCATGTGTGTCTTTATCGTCTTTCAATAGATATTGATAAGCTAAATGAATGAGTCATTGTATTTCCTGCATAAATCATAACAAAAATGTATTGCGCTAATAAGTTACAATAGAACTCCCAACTCACAGATATAAGACATCCCCTACTCAATCCTAGGCTGCAAACACATGAGTATTGTAGCCACCCATTAAGACTATCTCGGGTGTGATGACGTAGGGCACCTTGTGCGCTGCATTGCCTTCTAGTTTACCAGGAGGGCTGATAGTTTTAGAGGCTTTGTTGGAAACCCGAACAGACATGAACCCTGGGTCAATAAACTCAAATAGGAATGAAGTAAGAGAGAGATAACGAACAAATGGTTCCATTTCCATTGGTAGGAATGATAGAGGATTTAGTAGATGAGATAGGTTGAGCAAGAGAATATTAAAGTAGAGAAGAAAAGCAATGGGCCACTAGAAGGGGATGTTGAGACCGTGGAATCCCACAAAAGTAGAGATCGAAAGCTGGCTAAGGACGAAAGAGCTGGAGTTTGTACAGAAAGATAACAAAAACCCTAGAATAACACCTCGCAAATACTTGGAGAAATACGTGTTTACTGATTTGCATGAAGTCTTTTTCTGTGATTTTCCACATTTCTTGCAGGAGTGGATACTAAGGTTAAAGGATAACCATGGAACAAACTAGATATGACAAATAGAGTGGACCTCGGTATAGATTGGGTAGTTACAGCAGGTGAACAAAAAATTCACCCGTGCAGTAGATTTTTAGCTCGACAGTATTATGGCAGGCTTTATAACAGAGTTTGCAGTAGACACAATGAAGTTGTACAACACAATGGAGCAAGAGTTCCTACATGGACCTCGAGTAAGGTACATTATATTGTTGTATACTTCCATTAAGATACTGCTATACAACAATGGTGTAATGGCGATGGAGTCAGACAACTAAACTTCCCTGCGTGCATGGGGGAAGGGGGGAAACACTGACAGAAAAAAGGAGAAATGGAAGGAGGAAAGGATAAGATAAAGGAGGAGGAACCCTTGGACCCAATCATTATGGATGACGACTAGATCAAGTGGATCATGGCAACAGCTGGAAAGAAGCGTAGCGGAGTACCGTACCAATACAAGGTGAATACCAATAAGAGAGTCGTAGCCGCGAGGGAAGGCTTGGCGAGTGATGAGGAAGAGGTAGAGGATCTCCGGGTTGTGGAGTAGATTAAGTAAATCCCACGCACAACATATGAGAGGAAGACAAGAGGTCCAAGAATGAGAAGAGAAGGAAACAACCCTATCCATATTAATCTCAATGTGGAACCCATAAACCCATGTGCGACTAATACACGAAAGAGAACACCATCGTTTAGACAACTGAAGTTCAGAAGAAGTCAGACAACAAGAAGTACATCTACACAAGGAACAACAACTAGAGGATCTAGTTCAGGCAACACTAGTCAAGTATATACACTGTGCAGAGGTAGTAGTTCAACGTTTGGTATGGCAGGACACGATCCCACCATCAAGTTACCATAATTTAAAGGAGAAGCGTCGGAGGACCCGAAAAAAAAAAAATCATCTGTGAGAAGATCTTGGAAGAAAAACATATCACAAACAAACATACTAAACTAGCACATCTAGCGATTACACTAAGGGATCGCGCACTTGATTGGTACATGATTTTATCTACAAACAATCCACCAGGGGCAACTAGAACAATTGTAGATATCAAGAAATTGTTGATAAACGAGTTTCAAAAACCAAGCTCAGAAGATCAGTATATGAATGAGATGATCGAAATTAGACAGAAAACGAAAGATTATGTATGGGAGATTGACCAGAGATTCAAGCGACTGAAGGAAAAATTGAAATATCTCATGACTGATATGAAACATAGGCACCTATTCGTCAATTCACTGCTACCACACTTAAAATATCCATTGTGACAACAAAAGTTTCAGACGTAGGCAGAGGCTCTACAGGCATCCCTGCAACTGGAAGAAAATCAGTACCAGTAGACAGATCCATCCATCGAAGAACTAAAGGAGGATTTGAATAACTTAACGTTCCAACTCAACCAGAATAAATGTAAGGACAAACAAGAAGTCGTTTGGTGTACTACATTCAGGATGAAAGGGCACCACAAGAACGAATGTCCAACATTCACGTAGTATATGGTAGCAGGAATGCCAAACCCATTACCAATAGGAGGACTATGGTGCAAAATCTGCAAGAAATCGAGACACGATCCATACCACTGCTCAATGATGCAGAAATACTAGATAATCCCAAAGAGTTCATATTTCATTTTTTTCATGTCAGTGGCCACGATGAAAAAGATTGTAGAACTATGGAGTTGATGCGAGAGAGAACATCAGATGAATATAAAGTGTAGGAAGAAATGATGATTGGGTAAGACGCACCACAATTTAACCAAGTTCCATCTCCATACAACATTGCGCAACAACAATATACTAATGCGCAACAATAGTATACTAATGCGCAAGCACGGTACAACACAACACAACCTTAGTACAATACCGCACAGTATAATCAGGCACCTCAGTATAACGGACCGAGAGGAGACTGACTAGGCTATAGAGCTGGAGGATGAGCGAGAGGGGGTTTTGGAAGGGGTAGAGGACCAATAGTATGCCACAATTGTCAAAAACCGGGACATTATGCAAGGGAATGTCCACTTCCACCAGCAACATGTATGTATTGTCGCGCATCGGACCACGATACAAAATAATGTCTGACACTATTAGTAAATATTCAGGAAAAGAGGAACCAGAACAACCAGAATGTTCAGTGGATCTCAGCCGAAGCGAGGGATGAAGGATGAAATATCAACATAGTTACCCACGGAGGAGCTAAAACAGGGAACGATGCAGTTCGACAAGAGACAATACAACACCAGTGGGTCAAGAAGAACGCTGAACCAAGGAAGCAATTCGATGCACAGAAGGAGAAGGAGATATTTAGGCAAGCCAGACAAGAATTTCAGAAGGAAGACATGGCGTCGACTTCAACTGTGTAGCAAAGCAAGGAAGCACCAGAGTACGATATGCCTCCATTATTGGATCATACCAACGAGATGCAATCCATGGGACACGTAAGTACAATCAAAGGCTTTTTGCAATCATGTGTAAAAGTTTTAAATGATCCATCGTCTGTCTAAATATTGCAAAACATATTAGAAAGATGTAGTATAGAGACAGAAGGAAAACTAGAACAGAAAACCGTCAATCACCTACATACAAGGAGAAGAACAAGTAGGGAGTTTACAATGAATGCTAACATCGAATATTTCAACATGGGAGACATCATACTAGATATAGGATCTGAAGTGAATGCATTACCAAAGAAGACATGGCAATGCATGGGAGGGCCCACATTAGGATATTCACCTGTTCAACTGAAACTAGCAAACCAACACAGAGTCCTACCAACTGGTAGACTGAAAGGAGTGGCAGTAGACTTGGATGGGGTGCGCACTAAAGTAGATTTTGAAGTGATTGAAATAGTGGATGGAACAACACCATATCCAACGTTGTTTGGTTTGGATTGGGCATTTGACAACCAGGCCATAATCAATTTGAAGAGAAGGAAAATGAAATTTGAGTCAGGGGAATACATGGTCATCACGCCATTAGACCCATTAGAAGGGGAAAGGTTTGTGGAACCTACTTGCTTGGAATTAGAGGAAATCATCCAGTTGTACAGAACAACTACGCGCGATGAGGATTACGTAAACCCAACTGCAGATGGAATATTTAGTTGTTGGAGCATTACTTCATGTGAAACAGAATCAGATACTGGTTTAGAGAACTGGCAACAAAGTCTACATGAACTTTCCATGAGAATATGTGTGCGAATAGACACCGCAGTAAGATGGGTAGGCACAGAAATAAGGGAACCACCTAGTTTCCATGGAGTAAACGATCTAGAATTATTCTTGGCACAGTATGAAGACGGAGTTTTAGAGAATCAAATACTGTTAGCACTCAATATAGCACTCAAGGCTAGACATGAAAGATGGTGGAGCGCACACAAAGAGACAATCACAGATTGGTACCAATGTAAGCGGTTATTGCGCATAAGTTTCAACGCAGAACAAAAAAACAACAAGCAGTAGAGGTACGATGGACAAGGGGCACCAACAAAACACTTGGAGAAGTGCAGAACGCTTGGAAAATGACACCCCCAGAGGATTGGCCTCATTATTTCATACACACTCTAGAGGGAATACCAATGAACTGGTATACAGACCAGGAACTGTGCAAATGAACTGCGACCTGGATGGTATTGCAACATAATTTTACAATGACTTTTTCATTCGAGCATGAAAACCCAAACATAGATGTAGCTCTTAAATAGACATGAGGGGTGATATTCATAAGGGAACCAAAAGTTGAACTCATAACAGAAGAACAACAATGGAAAAAATAGACAGTCAAGGAACTATTGTCATGTTACCATGTGCATGAAGACAAACCAGAGGAAGACAATCCGCGCGATATTCAGATCGAGGAAGCAGAAGGCAAGAGAGAAGTGGAGGGTCCACCTATATAATCAGAAGTCATTGTTGCACCGATCAAGGTAAATCAATTCAATATTGGGACAGCTGAGAATCCCAAAATGGCCAGCATCGGAGATTAATGGGATGAAAAAACGGTAGAAATCATAATAGAGTTAGTGCGCGAATATAGCAACCTATTTCCCACAACATTTACAGATATGAAGGGTATAGCAGGGGAGCTAGGAGAAATGAAGATACCACTCAGAGATGAAGCGAGACCGATCAGACAACGACTATACAGATTGAACCCGATATATAAGAAGAAAGTCAAAGCTGAGATCGACAGGATGCTTGAAGCTGGAATCATAGAACCAGTCGAAGAATCATAATGGATAAGCTCGATGGTAGTTCAGGAGAAAAAACAAGGAGGGATAAGGATATGTGTCGACTTGAGGAAGTTGAACAATGCATGCCTACATGACCCGTTCCCTACACCTTTCACGGATGAAGTGTTGGAGAACGTAGGAGGACACAAAGCTTATTCACTGGTGGATTCTCAGGTTACCACCAGATCAAGATAGCATAGGAAGACAGATACAAGACCACCTTTGCGACAAAATGTAGATCCTACCAGTACACAGTCATGCTGTTTGGACTGAAGAATGCACCAAAAATATTTTCCAGAGTAGTCATCGTTGCGTTTAAGGAATTGATCCACTAGTTTCTAGAGGTATACTTGGACGATTGGATAATTTATAGTTTGTTGAAAGAGAATGTATAGGTATTACGACTGATGTTAGAAATATGTAGGCAGTCCCATATATCATTAAACATAAAAAAAAAAATGTATATTCAGAACACCGTTTGGGATACTATTGGGCCATATAGTATGCAAACAAGGTTTACTAGTAGATCCTGCAAATATTGTAGTAATTGTTAACTTGCCACCACCGAAAACAGTCTGTCAGCTAAGAGCGACATTGGGACACACAGGGTACTATAGAAAGTTCATCAAATGATACACGCAAATTACCATGCTAATGGAAAAATTGTTAAGAAAAGATACAAAGTTTCAGTGGAACGATGAGTGTCAACACGGTCTGAATACCCTGAAGCCAACAATGGACACCGCACCAATATTAGTATTTCTAGACTAGGAAAATACATTCCACGTTAATGTATATGCATCAACCATAGCACTTGAATTTATCTTGGCGCAGCTAGGAGCGGGGGACTTGGATCACCCCATAGCGTTTGTGAGAAGGAAGTTATCAGAATCAGAGAAGAACTATAACACTACAGAGAGAGAAGGCCTCACTATGGTCTATGCACTACATAAGTTCAGACATTACTTATTGGGAAAACACTTTAATATGTTCACAGATCACTCATCCTTGAAATACCTAGTCAACAAGCCAGTGTTGGGGGGAGAATTTGTCGATGGTTACTACTGTTTCAAGAATTTGACTTTGAAGTCATAGTCAAGCTAAGGAAATTGAATGCAGGACCTGACCACCTATCAAGGGTCACAAATGGAGAAGAACCTACGAATTTAGAAGACAACTTCCCGGATGCACAATTATTTTTAGTCCATATCGCTGATGAATATTTTGCAGATATCATTCAGTACTTGAGAACATGTACTGCGCTGTAGGAATACAACACCGCACAGAAGAAAAACCTAGTAGTATGGGATGCAGACTATCAACTGATTGCAGGACACTTATACAAAATGGGCATAGATAACAGCTTGCGAAGATATGTGTTGGAACACAAAAGACCAAGACTTTTAACAGAAGCCCATGAAGGAATAGGAGGAGGACATTACATAGGCAAAGCTACTGCGTAGAATTTATTGCACACAGGACTATGGTGGTCGACCATTCACCGAGACTCAAAGGAGTACTGTCAGAGATGCGATGTCTCTTAAAGGGTAGGTAAACCCAATAGAAGGGACGAGATGCCACTACAACCACAAGTAACATTTCAGGCATTCGATAAATGGGCAATAGACTTTGTGGGACCAATCAACCCACCAACAAAAATAATAGGAGCAAGGTACATTATCACCGCGACATAATACCTGACAAGATGGGCGGAAGCAACACTAGTGAAGGATTGCAGCGCATAAACAACAACATACTTTTTATTTGAACAAGTAATCACTAGATTTGGATGCCCAAGAGTTTTGATGAGCGACCAAGGCACGCACTTCATTAACATCACTATCAACATCATGACCGAAGAATTTGAATTCCATCATTAGAAGAGCACACCATATCAACCACATGCAAATAGAACAGTAGAAGCATTTAATAAGATCCTTGAGAATGCAATGACAAAGATCTGTAATGTCAAAAGGGATGATTGGGACCTCAAAGTACCAACAGTATTATGGGCCTACAGGACTACGTGCAAGAAGTTGATAGAGCACACGCCATTTAAATTGGTATATGGCCAAGAAGCAATGGTGCCATTAGAATTTATGGTACCTAGTCTACGCATAGCAACAATTACACACATGATGGAATGGGGCGCAATACATGAAAGACTAAATCAAATAATGACCATGGAGGAAGACCAGATATTAGGAGGATTCCACCAACAAGTTCATAAAGCAAGGGACAAATCTTGGCATGACATACACATCAAGAAGAAAACTTTCAAGGAGGGAGATTTAGTGTTGATGTATGACAACAAATCGTTTCAGCACCCAGGAAAGCTTAGAATGCACTGGTTAGGACCGTATGAAGTAAAAACTGTCACAGATGGAGGAGATGTACAATTGAAAGACTTATCAGGCACAAAACTCAGAGGGATGATCAACGAGAGTTGAATGAAGTTGTACAAGGACAATCGACCACTCGCCGCACAGTAAAAAAATTATATATATACATATATAATAATACAAAGGATATTAAATAGTATCAACTCAGGCACAGTGCCCCGGAAGAAGAAAGAGAACACACACTTAGGAACACAAACTCAATGAGGATAAGGCTAATGACCAGGTCAAAAGGGAAACAAGAGGGGAATGGAAATAAGACAAAAGAAGTATGACCCGATGAAGTTATGCGGAATTGAATGTCGGAAAGGACCAACGGGACATTGCATTAATTGCACAAATTGGAGGCAATGAAGGAGAGTAATGGAAAGTACGAAGGAACCATAGGTCCATTGAATCCATCATAAAGGTAGTGTCTTCGACAAGTTTCATGCGATGCCCATACAAAACACAAAATATGGAGAAAATAGGTTATTGCGAGACTGAAGAAGAAATAGAGAGAAAGCGCATACAGAGCACAGAGAAAAGCTCACAGAGGTGGAAAAAGATACTAAATCACAAAAAGAGATCGAAAATCACCACTATGGCACCATCAAAACAAGCAGAGTCGACCCAGACTGCACGACACTCCAGAATTAGAACCAGGGCACAGGCACAATCACAGGAAGGCGAACAACATCTGTCGAAGGTCGTTAATGTCGACAAAATACCATCATTGGATACAACACCGTTGAATCCCATACCAATGGTATAATAAACCCAACAAAAAACACTTGAGGGCACGAATGAGGATATGCTGGTAGAAGGACAAGAGAAACAGAACTAGGGCACAAAAACCTTGAAGGACGCACAACGAGAGAACCTTGAAGCAACTTCGAGAGTCAATGGGACAATGACGAATCAGGAAGAAGCATTCGAGCCAGATGAGTATCAAACAACTATGTCAGACCACCCACAGGAAGGAACCATGGAAGATGTCATGGGATGTCCAAAATGATATTCCGAAGTACAAACGATGGCGACTGGAACCTCGAGCTAGCCACTACCAAAAAATGACAAGCAACATGTACCCAGGTCACCGCACAAGCAACTTGTCGTAGCTCTTGTTTTGCCATGTATACCTGATGGGGTATGGGTGAAATTAGACTTGATGGGTCATATCAAGAAGCTAAAATACTCGGACTATGATGTAACAGACACAGACAAGTTCCTTGAATTCGCAAAGAGAGTATACTTACATATTGTGGGAGTGAATGAGGTTGGGAAACCGATTGATCAACCACTCCAGTGGGCAATAGGATTAGAAAAAAAGGGGATTTTAGGTCTGCTAGATCTACCACACTTTGGCAGAAGACAGTACGCAAAAAATCGTGTTAATAAACTGATGGAAGTCACACATGGCAGGGATATATGGTTGGAAAAGCTCGTCTCGATAGATGTAGATCTCATTGCACACATCACAGGACTACCATCCCAGGGCATGGATCCCATGCAATTTCTCGATGAAAAAAAAGAGGAGAAAGCACTCGCGGAGGAGATGAAGAAGAAATACGACACTAACAAAGGGGTGGAAGGAATCATCATCAATAGGATCAATGATGCCGCAACACAAATGGCCGCAAAAATCTTAGCCTGCAAGCTACTAAGAAAATGCCACAGGGAGGAAGTTCTGGCTGGGGTCGTCGCAGTTGCAGCACAATGCGCCGAGGGCACCACAGTTAGTTGGGCACCCTATCTCTTGAATTTGTTTCTTGATGACTGTAAGGATGCGCAATATCTAGGAACATAATTTCATTACTCATGGCTTCTCATGTTGATAGTCATCATGGGATGGAAGGAACCTAATTACAAATTTTTCGACACTAGACCCAAGCCGAATTGTGGAGCCAGGGATTTATCCCTGGGCATCACGTCAGATACCAAGCACAAGAAAATGAACGTAGCTATATTCGAAGGATACCTTCGGGACCTAGAGGAGGCCATATCCAACATGTGGACAATAACACCACAGGTTGTCGCACAGTATCGAGACATTGCCAACTTTAAGGCCACACAACATGCGATGTGGATATAGGCGCGGAAGGACCCCAATAAGCAGTGGCTACAAATGCGCTACTCTATCACGAAGGGCAACATCAACATGGTTATCAAAGATTGGGAAGACGAGTGGAATATTCCAGTCATGACCCAAGAGATACCTACAAAGACAACAACAAAGGAGACCGACTAGGAAGAAACACAGACTCAAGAAGCCCCAGTGCCCAAGAAATGAAGGATGGGCCAGACCAAAGCAAAGCAAAAAAAATGAAGGGACAACTAATACAGGGATCCAGAAGGGGAATATAAATAATACGCAGCTAGCATAAGTGCAGTAGAAACAGGTTGAGGCAACACAGGGAATGACACCAAGTCCCAATCCATAAGAACCAGGCTTGACTAAGAGGCCAACCACTCAAAAGGAGGTGCGCGCAAGAAAATTAAGGCACAAAGAACACCTCTAGAATACACGATCACAGAGGATGATGCAGAGATGATAGCCTGAATGGTTCAGGATTGTATATCCAAGGACTTTGACAATGTTGCACACCAGAGGGACAGAATCCAAGAGGAGTTGGCAGACATGCGACAGTTCCTCAAGAAGATTGGGGAAGCGCAGGTAGAGGGAAATATCATAAGAACAAGGCCATGAACATCACAGACATGAGAAGGACCGGAAGAAGGGGAGCGAGATACAGTTCATACAATACCAGAACCGAGTGCAACATTCCACATTACACCGAACATGTTGCGCATGGACAAGATCGTGGGGCAGACACCCCTAAAGGACTTGGCTCAAATCCAACTGGTATTGCCACAGATACCATCCAAAGCTCTACACAAACTATAGGTTAGCGTTACCCAAGAGATACAGTCTCGTGCACGCACCGACTTAGCCGAATTGCAGTAGGAAACAAAGAAGCGGGATGCACTGTAAATAATATGTGAGCAGGATAAGCTCGAGACCCAAGAGGAAAGGGAGCACATGAATGGATTGGAGCAGAAAGTGGCAGGAACTTATGAGAAGATTCCAAAGACCGCGCAGAGGGAAGAACTCACAGCAACATAGAAGATTGATCAGATTGTGCAGGAAATCGATCAATATCAGAAGGAGATTGATAATATTTGCGAGCAGCTCACACCCACCACTCCACCAATAGTAACGGAGCAAAGGAAGCAGGAGGCAACAAAGCAGCTATAGGAGATCGAGCAACAGGTCAGCGCAACAACCGACTTCTTCGAGAAAGCAACACAATTGTGGACAAAACTAGAAGAAGATCAACAAGTCCAATGGTGGGACAAGGAAGAAGAAAGGATACGCACCGCTATCCAGAACCTCAAGCAAAGGAATAAGACAATGCCCATCACAAAGCGCATCAAAGGGGCGCAAGATATGAAGAAACTGCAAACAGAACTCACCACTATGCAAACACTGAAAAATGAACGTCATGGTCAAATGGAACCGCTTCAAGAGCGAGTGGTAGAAGTCATTGCACAGGCAGAGGAAGCCAAGGCACATATGGCACAAACCCAAGTAGAGTAAGTAGGATTGGTCAGTGATGGAATTGCAGTCTAGATAGTAGACACACTCAAGGAGAATACTGTGCAGGCGCATACACAAGAAACAGAGCTCAAGGAGAAGTTCTAGTCGATCGCCAGGGAGATCGATGAAGCGCACAAAGGTTAGGTGGCTCGGGACAAACCACCTGTTAGTGTTGGGGGCTTGTTGGAAGCAGGCCAAAGCAGAAGGCAAGGTGATTTTGGGAAAGAAGGCATGCACGAGGAAAGCGACAACTGGAAGGAAGAAAAACACGCACGCATGCAGGGAAGACCTAACGACGTTAGGGTTAGGGTTTTTGCAATGTATTGTAATTGCTGAAGGGCCATAAATGTATAAATATAGTCACCTAGGCCTCAGAGAGAGGCTAGTTACTAGTGGATAGTTGGTTAATATAGAGAGACGAATATGAAGAATGGATGCTATGTAATATTTTGATGTATGACCTAGTTTTGTAAGATGTTGAGCTAGAGAGCACTAAGGAGGGTAGATCACAGGCTGAGGAGCCTGGTGCGATCTAGTCCGCTTCATAATAGATCTCAACCCAACTGCGAAGAGTTGTAAAGCATGCGACGCTATAGTGACCGAATGACTATAATAAAAGAGCTAAGAGCCAAATCTTTGTGGATGTAGCCCAAGGGGGTGAACCACGGTAATATCTGTGTTATGTGATTGAATGCATGTGTGTCTTTATAATCTTTCAGTAGATATTGATAAGCTAAATGAATGAGTCATTATATTTCTTGCATAAATCGTAACAACAATGTATTGCGTTACTAAGTTACAATAGAACTCCCAACGCACAGTTCTTAGAGATCCCCTACTCAATCCTAGGCTACAAACAGATGAGTATTGTAGACAACCATTAAGACTATCTCGGGTGAGACGACACAGGGCACCTTGTGCGTTGCGTTGCCTTCTGGTTTACCAGGAAGGCCGATAGTTTTAGAGGATTTGTTGGAAACCCGAACAAACATGAACCCTAGGTCAATAAACTCAGATAGGAATGAAGTAAGAGAGAGATAACCAACAAAGACCCACTGTTCCTGAAGGACCAGGCCAATGGGATGGATGTTGTTGTTGTTGACAAGGTGGAGGCACTGAAGAAGAAGAAGGATGGGAATCCTAGGGCCATGCTTAAGTCAATATGGCTCTCGATACTCCATGTCTGGGACCTGTGGGCCTTGAGACATAATCTCCTTAGTTATCCCTCGGCTAGGGGATAACATGAGGTATTGTTTTGGTCCTAACCTTACATGGGTTAAAAAGATGTAAGCATGGGGTATCATAAAACGTTTTTTTAGCATTATTCACTTTTTAGATGCCTTATTCATATGAGATCACATAAATTAAAATAGGAAAATGGTGAAAAGAGCTATTGATCATTCGATAATAAATGTTATATGTTCTAGGGGTGGAATAATATGATGCAAAGGTTGTACAATAAAACATGTTGCATGATCTTATAAACTTCAATGGTGGCCAACATTTTTTATAAAAAACATCAACATGAAAGTATACAAGTGGCCAAGCCTACCTTGGATCTAGTCTCATTGTATCTTTATAATTAGAGGGCTAACATGCTAGAAGTGATTTGAGGAAGGAAATGTAGGATAAGACAAGAAAGGGATCTTACAAGCTTGTTACCAGCTTCACATAAAAGGTCTCTGATCATTACATTACTTTGACTCTATGCCTTCTACCAAAATGAATCAAGAGTTTTAACTTATTAACCTAGAAATAAATGTTTTTCCCTTATTTTAATATTATAATATTTTTAATTAAAAAACTAATAAAAACATGTATTAAAATGTTCCCATTTATTTAATATTACTTTTTCATTTTACATTTATTTAATATTACTTTTTCATTTTAAATATAAAATATGAGTACGCTTTTACATTCTTTTTTTCATCTTAACGTTTTAATCTTGAAAAAACACAACAAATTTAAAAAAATTAATTTTTGAAACATTCTTTTTTAAATAGAAAAAACACAACAATTTAAAAAAAAAAAAATTTGAAACATCTTTTTTAAATAGATATATATTATATAATATAATTATAAAATATTTTTGAATTCATATTAAAAAATAGTTGGTATATATATTTTTCACTAACCAAATTAAATAGAAAATTAACAAATCATTCATGACATGATTATTTTATTATATAATATCTTTGAATTCATATTAAAAAATAGTTGGTATATATCTTTTTCACTAACCAAATTAAATAGAAAATTAACAAATCAAATCATTCATGAGATGATTATTTTTCATAATTTCTATATATAAATTTTATTTTTCATAATTTGTATATATATAAATTTTTGAAACATCTTTTTTAAATAGATATATATTATATAATATAATTATAAAATATTTTTGAATTCATGTTAAAAAATAGTTAAAAAATACTTGATAGATATCTTTTTCACTAACCAAATTAAATAGAAAATTAACAAATCAAATCATTCCTGACATGATTATTTTTCATAATTTGTATATATATAAATTAAGAATTTTACATATTTTTAAAGAAAATCTAATGAAGAATGATTATTTATCATCTAAATTATTGTTAATATTTAGAGAAATTTGTTTTTTAACAAAAATGTATGTAGGTTTTCATATTTAATTATTATTTTAATTTTATTTGTTTTTTATGGTGGAGTATCCACTTTAAATGTTGGAAATTTCAATATTTTTTTACATAGTTTATCTTAAAAGCTCAAACAACATTATTAACCATATAATATAAATAAATGATTCAATCCATTAAAACAATCTTTAAAACTTAATTAAACACTTTATATATATAGCATATATATATATATATATAAAAGGATTATTTGTCTAGTTGAAACTTGGGAGCATGAGGAGTATAAGGTCCCTAACATAGAAGGATTTGTCTTATGGTCGACGTGGAACAAAAAATCCCACCGTAGAGGGATATGAGGCATAGCTTGTTATATTAGAAATAAAATTTCTTCTTACATTCAACTTCATAAGATTGACCCTCTCAATCAGTACATTTGGATAGAAATTCCGAACACCAATGCTAAGAAGATGTATATAGCAATTTGCTATTTTGCACCTATTAATTCTACTTTTTATAAGAAAAACAATCTAGATAATAATTGTCCCTATAATAATTTAGAACAAGATATTTATAGTTTGAAAAATGAAGGTAATATCCTCATGCTAGGAGACTTTAATGCTAGGACTGCAACTAAAAAAGCTACTCTTTTAAGTAATGACTCCAACCATAATCCTTTATGGCTAGATGATGACCTTGTTTTATCTAATAGCTACAAAAGAAGCTCTGAAGACCTAATTGAGAATTTGTTTTGTTCGACAACACAGGTATTCCAACAGAGGACGAACACCTTCAGTAACCACTCACATAACCAGATCAAAGATCAATACACCGATGTTTTCACGTGGTAAAACCCCTATGGGGAAACATCCACGGCCCTAGCCAACGTGACCACTTGGAGAAGTTTATTAATGAAAAAGAAAAAATTACAGAGAGATTTTACAAGAGAGTTTCTCATAATCAATTATCGACAAATGACCCTCCATGCTCTTTAAATAGAGATCATGGACCAATTGGGTGTTAAGCCACAACTCAATGGTCGTTAAGATCGAGGAGAGTATGAACCGTCAGATCACTCTATGTCGGGAACATATCGTGACCGTCAGATTTCCTAACTACAAATGCATACTAATGCATACTAAAGAAACAC
>SNQJ01S0060242.1:26347-37527 GCA_010110895.2 Picea sitchensis
CTAACTCCTAAGTGTCTAAATATCCTAACATCCCCCCTTAAGAACAACTTGGGATAGGATTGAAGGATTTACAATGTTGACACAATAGGGTAAGGAAGGAGGCATTAGAGCCTATCCCCCCTTAATGACAACTTCATGAAATCCCAACATAGATCAAAGTTTGGAAAACTTCGCTTTTGTAAGAGACTTTGTGAAAATGTCTGCAACTTGATATTCTGTAGGGAAAAAGAGCACTTCAATAACTTGATCATGAATGAGTTTTCTGATGAAGTGCATGTGTAGCTCGATGTGCTTGCTGCGTTGATGTTGAACTGGATCTTTGGCGAGCTTGATCGCACTCTTATTATCACACCAAAGGCTGGTCAGATGTTGCTACTCAAATCCAAACTCTGAAAGGATTTGTCGAAGCCACAAGGCTTCCTAACTTGCATTTACCGTTGCTCAGTACTCTGCTTCTGCTAAAGAAAGTGCAATATCCTGTTGTTTCTTACATGCCCAAGTGACAGGTCCTAAACCAAGGCTGAAAACATAACCTGCAGTAGACTTCCGATCATCAGGGTCACCGACCCAATCTGAATCAGTGAAACCAACCAATAAAGGATATGAATCAGTGAAACCAACCAATAAAGGAGTCCCCCCTGAACTGTAATGTATCTCGAACTGAACTGTACCATGCACATAGTGAAGTATCCTTTTAGCTTATTTCCAATGGCTTTCATGGGGTGTTTGCATATACCAGGCAATTAAGACCAACAACAAAGGAAAGATCAGGACAAGTATGAGTCAAGTATAAGAGGCTACCAACTAACTGACGATACAGGGTGGCATCGACTTCAGGAGAAGTACATGTGGTAGTAAGCTTGACTCCAGACTGGAAGGGAGAAGGGGTTGGATTAAAATCATTTATGTGAAAGAGACAAAGAAGGTCACAAGCATACTTAGACTGGGAAAGAAAAATTCCTTCATTGGTTTGCAAAACTTGGAGGCCAAGGAAATAGTGCAAAAAACCTAAGTCTATCATTTAAAATTTCTTCTTAAGGTTGGTTTTCACATGGTTTAAAAGTTTTGAGTCACTACTAGTAAGGATAAGGTCATCAACATAAAGGACAAGGATCATGAGATGGCTTCCTACTTTCTTGGTATAGACATTAAGATCGGAATGGCATCTAGAGAATCCGGTGTCAATAAGAAAGTTGTCCATTTTGGCATACCAAACTTGAGGAGCTTGCTTAAGACCATAAAGAGATTTCTTAAGGTGACAAACAAGGCTAGATTCATTTTGGACATAGCCAGGAGGTTGTTCCATACATATTTCTTCATTCAAATCGCCATGCAAGAAGGTGGATTTAACATCCATCTGATGGACCTCCCATTTATGCGAGGCAACAAGGGCAAGAACAAGGCGGATGGAATTCATTTTGGCTACAGGGGAAAATGTTTCATTATAGTCAATTCCTTCAACTTGGGAAAATAATTTGGAAACTAACCGAGCCTTATGTCTTTCAGCACTTCCATATGATGCATACTTAGTTCTGTAGACCCATTTACATTTGACAAGTTTTCTTCCTTTTGGAAGAGGTACAAGATACCAAGTATCATTTTCCATTAAAGAACGATACTCTTCATTCATTGTTGTATCCCAATCTGGATGACTTGAAGCTTCTGCAAATGTATCTGGATCACGAGTCTCTGAAACTAGATCCAAAAGAGAAGAGGCTCGTTGGAACTGTGAACGTGTTTGACGATGATATGAATGATCACCGACAAGATCACCAACTGCTTCTCGTGTTGAACGAACCCATCTAGGAAGCGATGGAACTGGTGCCGGTTCAGGTTCAAAGGACTCATCTGGAGGAAGGTGAGAAGGCAGAGGTGGATTTTCATCCTCACTGTCATCATCTGAAGAATAAACTAGAATAGGAACAAAATAAGGCACAAACGCTGAAGATGGCTCGTAGGTCAAAGAAGGCACAACCACCGAATTAGGCTCACATACCAAGAGATTTTCATCAAATTTAACATCTCTTCTAAGAACAATTTCATTACAATGTGGTTGAAGAAGTCTATAACCTTTGACATCTTCAGAATAACTAATGAATACACACTTCTCACTTTTAGGCTGCAATGCTTTCCTTTTCTCATCAGGAATGTGAGCCTATACTATACTGCCAAATACACGAAAGTGACTTACATTTGGTTTAATTTTAATCCAAGCTTGTTCTGGTGTTATATTTTTAAGAGACTTTGTGGGAGTGGGATTTACTATGTAATTTTCACAGTTGATTGCTTCCGCCCAATACTTTAGACTTAATCCCTTAGATTGGATCATACAATTAACCATTTTTTTTAATGTGCGGTTCTTTCTCTCAACAACACCATTTTGTTGTGGTGTATATGGAACAGTGTGTTGCATTTGGATGCCCTGTGTAGTGCAGTAACTTGTAAAATTATTCTTCACATATTCGCTTCCATTATCTGTTCTTAACTTTTGAATTTGATGTCCAGATTGCTTTTCTACAAGGGCCTTGTAGGACAAAAACTTGTCAAAAAAATTTCTCTTAAGTTTTAAGAAGTAAACCCAAGTACGTCTGGAAAAATCATCAATGAAAGTTAAGAAATAATTGCACCCAGAAAAAGAAGGAGAAGAAAATGGACCACACAAATCACCGTGAACAAGATGCAAAGGGCTCGAAGCATGCCAAGAGGCACGTTTGTCAAAACTATCCCAATGATGTTTGCCGAGAACACAATCGACACAAAAAAAATCTCTGCATGAAACAGGAGGATGACCAGTCACCATCTGTTGATCACATAGTTGCTGCAATGAGCGATAGTTTAGATGACCAAACCGCTCATGCCAAAGTTTGCTCAAGTCATCGCTATGAGCAAGAAAAATTGATGAAAAAGATGACGACCCAAATTTATCAAACTTGTACAACCTGGTAATATCATCAACAATTCCAGTTGCAAGAACATGCTTAGGATATTTTAGATACTTGATTACAACTTGGTGAGGTGAGAACTCTACGATGTTACCTTCACCTAAATGAGTGATTTGATATACTGATAGAAGGTTACAAGAAAGACTTGGAGCACATAATACATCGTTGAAATGACCATTATCTACTTGAAAACACCATCTCGTTGAAATAGGATGTAATGCCTCCTTCCTTCTCCTATTGTGTCAACATTGTAAATCCTTAAATCCTATCCCATGTTGTTCTTAAGGGGGGATGTTAGGATATTTAGACACTTAGAAGTTAGTTAATATCTACTTGAACTGTTCCAGATCCTACAACACTAAGAGATATATCATTACCAACAAATATTTTCTTGGTGTTACATTCATTTAGAGCAGAAAATATGGCTTTATCCTTAGCCATATGATAAGATGCTCCTGAATCAATAAGCCACTCATCAAAAGAAGAAGTGGAAGTTGTGTTGAAGGAAAAACCAGAAGCGGAAAGTGCATTTCCATGAGAAGAAGAATAAGAAGGAGAATCAATACCGATGTTGTGCTTCTTCATCGTTGCTTCTAAAGTTGCCATCTTCTTGAAACATTTAGACTCATCATGACCATATTTACCACAAAAGTTATAATGTCTGTCAGTGTTCTTATTTTAATATTTTGCTCCTTTGTCACCATTAGGAGCTGAATCTTTCTGAGCGGGTTTGGGACCCTTATGTTGCTTATTGTTGTAGCGAGGATGTTCCTTCTTGGGATACTTGGGTTTATCTTTCTGCTAGGAAACTAAGGCTTTTTTGGAGGTACCTACAGTGTTGATCACCCCAAGTTGTACAAGCTTATCTTCCTCTCTAATCAAAGAAGCACAAAATGACTCAAGAGTGGGTTTTTGATAAGATTTCCCTAGAGCCTCTCTCATGGCATAAAAGGTAGATACAAACACAAAATATGCACCACCTAGCTTAGAAAGAATAAGATAGATGCAACGCTCTTCCTCCATTTTTATCTTACATTCTTCACATAAAATTCCGAGTGTTTTAAACTTAGATAGATAGTCTCCAAAGAAAGAAAAATCACTTGGACTCAAGGTCAATACTTAATTTTCTAACTGTTGTGCTCGGATAATATTGAGTTTACCAAACACATATTCAATCTTTTCCCAAGCTTCTTCGGGGTCATCAATTTCTTGAAGGTGGAGCCTTAAATCAGGAGGTATGGACATTCCAATTAAGCCACGTGATTTTTCACTCCTATTATCTCATTTGGATTTCTTATCATCATCATTGGGTTCTTTTTCCTTTGCCAAGGTAATCTGGTACAAACCTTTACTTCTTAATAAATCTTCCATATGAGATTTCCATTGGAATTAGTTGGTGTTGGTAAGTAAAACATTACTTGTAGAATCTATATTAAATATGCAGATAATATGGATTTAAAAACTGAAATTGATGATCTGGATGGAAAGAACTCAAAAATTTATGCGGTTTAAAAAAAAACGAAACTGAAAACATACTTCGGATGTGAGAGTTATGCCCTTTAAAAAAAAGGCATAAACAGTAACGAAATGACCACGTGATAGTGTAAGTTGTTTTATCAAGTGACCCACTTTTATAAACAGAAGTGGGGATCACTTTTACAATGAAGTTACTTTATAACAGAAAAGCTTCATGCAAAATAAATAACTCTAAAATAAAATATGAAAGCTACTTATAGTGATTCACTTTTATACTTGAAGTGAAATACACTTTACAATTTTAGCATGAACTTTTTCAAAAAAAGTAACAAAAGAGAAACTTGAACTCAAGACCTCTTACTTAATAAGGCAAATTTTAACCAAATGGTCTAGCAAAACATATTGTAATGTTCAGAAGGAGGGTTTTTGTTGTTGGAGAGTGTGCTAAAACAAAACTCTTTTCACACAAGAAAAAAATTTCGCTTCTGGATGACAACAAAGGTTAGATCTTGGTTAGCTTATCTAGAAGATGCACCTTTTCCTATATGTTTTTTATTTTCTGAGATAGCATAGGGAGCGGGGCAAAGAGAATACGTAGATATAAATGAGTAGAAACCCAAAAATAAATAAAACCAAAATACTACTTTACAAAAATTTAAAAAATGCGTATTCAAGCTTTATACCTCCGGATCTGACTGTAATGGTCGTATTTTGGGCAAATTAAAACCTTTTCGAGTGAAATGAAAAATGTTCCTGAATGAAACAAGTGAGACGAACACAATGGCATAGTCCTCTCATATAAAAAATGTATGGAAATGACATAAAATGGAGATGAGGCAACTCGGCTTCACGATCTCGATCTACAATAGGAGCGGGTCTTCAAACAAGCTCTGATACCATGTTAGACAACACATGAATTCTAACATAGGACGAACACCTTCAATAACCACTCACATAACCATATCAAAGATCAATACATCGATTTTTTCAAGTGGTAAAACCCCTACGAGGAAACATCGACGGACCCAACCAATGCAGCCACTTGGAGCAGTTTATTAATGCAAAAGAAAAAATTACAGAGAGATTTTACAAGAGAGTTTCTCACAATCGATCATCAACCAATGACCTTCCATGCTCTTTAAACAGATATCATGGACCAATCAGGTGTTAAGCCACATATCAATGGTCGTTAAGATCGAGGAGAGTATGAATCGTCAGATCACTCTATGTCGGGAACATATCGTGACCGCCAGATTTCCTAACTACAAATGCATACTAATGCATACTAAAGAAACACACTAAGAAACACACTTTTACCTAACGACACATTAGACCAAGTAGATCTTAACTAACTCCTAAGTGTCTAAATATCCTAACATGTTTGGTACTGAGTTGGTCAAGTTATGCATCTCTCAAGACCTAATAATTTGCAATGGAGTAATGAAGTGGCCAAACTCCAACCATATGCCTTGTATTCATGGGCCAGGTAGTAGTGTTGTAGATTATGTGATATCTGATATCCCCGTTTCCAACCAAATAGAAAATTTTGACCTTTTAAATGGCCATGAGCCCAACTCTGATCATAAACCTTTAACCCTAACTCTAAAATTTTCCATGCATAGGAGCGCCATTGAAGAGAATTCTGATAATCAAATAAATTTGTGCTTTGACAAAAGTAAAGTTGACATTTTCTTAAAGGATTTAAATAGTAAATTAAATCTCGTAACTTATAAGGACAACATTGAAGAACTCTATCATAATTTTACAACTACCCTTTCCACTTCTATTAACAAGTTCTCTTTCGAGGTGTCCTATAAAAAGAATAATAGAATGACCAACCCTTGGTATGATAAATATTGTAAAATTGCTAGGAAATCCATTAGGTATGCTTCTAATGAGTCCTTAAAACTTGATAATATCAATACGTACAAATCCCTAATTAAAAGGAAAAAAAGGTACTATATCAATAAAAGACAACAACAACTTTCACAACTATATAAGATTTATCCTAAGAAGTTCGCCAAATTCTAAAACACAATACTAAAGAAAACAATAGGATTCCCTTAAGGGACTGAAATTCCTACCTTAAAAGTATTTACGAGTTCCCTAATGCCATGGACACCATTCCTATTGTCCCTACAAAGGAATAAGTTTTTTCTTTAGATGAAATAGAGTTTGGGGTTAAGATTGCAAATGGGAAATCTAAGGAAATTGAAGGCTACTGATCCAGGTGGATATCGGTGGCCACCCACCTTTTCCATTTGGCTCAAAACAGTTTTCTGGCAAATTTTGGCAATTTACTATTTTTAGCAGTTTTTAACTTCTGAGGCCATTTTGAGGGCCTAAATGAAGGTTTTTCGAGATTGATCTTCTCAATGATAGACAAAGGCATGATTGATCCCCCAAAATGAATCTCCTCGATGATACCTTTCCAACAGGCTATCATACGCCTAAAACAGAGATTGTATGCAAAAGTTACGACCCTGAGAAGTTGATGTACTAACTTACCCAAACGGGGCCCACACGACTTTTGGCGCTTTATCTCCTAGGGTTAGGTTTTTGGATGTCTAGGGTTTTTGACATTCTTGTTTATTGTAAAACGGCCT
Source organism: Picea sitchensis (assembly GCA_010110895.2). Lineage (NCBI taxonomy): Eukaryota > Viridiplantae > Streptophyta > Pinopsida > Pinales > Pinaceae > Picea > Picea sitchensis. Next base: position 33,372 of record SNQJ01S0060242.1, read on the forward strand.
TCAGAGCCTCATTGTAATCATGTTCTGGCGAATGCGAGTAGCCGTCACATCTCTTCTCAAAGATAACCTGCCACCATTCTAGCGAGTCTTTCACTCTGTATTTTTACAGTCTCTGTACATTTCTTTGATTAATAGAAATTGTGTATTACTGTATATCTGTGTTTATGGTTGCATCTCTGATACATTTCTGTTATATTATTGAATATCGGTGATATCTCTATGCATTTCTTTATTATATCTTCGTTCTCATTTCGTGCCGAAAATAATCTGGATCAGCTACCAAGCTGAAATTTTTAAAACCGGAGGGCTAATCCTTATCCCTCACATACACAAGCTCTTCAATTTAGCAGTCAAGCAGGGCTTCCCTAAACCCTGGATGCAAAGCCTCATTTTTCCTATTTTTAAAAATGGGGATAGAAACATTCCCTCTAATTATAAGACCATTATGATTAGCCCGATTTTAGCCAAGCTTTATGGAATTATTTTGGAAAGGAAGATTAACCTTTGGCTAGAAAGTCATGGTAAAAGAGCTAAAGGCCAGGCCGGGTTTAGGAGATATCATTCAACCGTGGACCATATTTTTACCTTTAGGATCATTGTAGAGGAGTTCCACAATACTAAAATCAATATTTTTTTGTTGTTTTGTTGACTTTAGAAAAGTTTTTGACATGGTTCCTAAGAAAAACCTTTGGAATAGGTTGGAAGAGATAAAATTACCTCTTGAGTTGAGGGCTGCTGCAATAAGGATGTATGAGAATGTTATTTCTAAGTTTAAAAACATTGAGGGTTGGTCAAAAGAGATTAACTGCAATATCATAGTCAAACAAGGTTGTCCCTTGTCCCCTATCCTTTTTGGCATATACATTGACAAGTTAGAAGATTGCTTGGAAAAATTAGGTTGTGTCGGCCCTACTCTCACTGGTATATTCATAAATCTTCTTCTTTATGCCGATGATATCGTTCTTATGGAAAGGAGTCTCCATGATCTTGAAAACCAACTAAGAATCCAATATGGGTATGACTATTAATACTGATAAAACTAAGGTCATGATTATTAAATCCAATAAGATCCCTTATGATACCTTTGTATATGACAACAACAACTTGGAGGAAGTGACTTCATACAAATATCTTGGAATTGATATTCACCACAAGCTCAATTGGAATTAGAGCATTGAGAAAATGATTATTGGGGGATGGAAAGCTTATTATGGGCTTGAAAAAAATTGTAAATCAACTGATCTTTGGAGTTGGGATAAGAACAAAATCCTCTTTGAGACTCTTGTTACACCTGCTATTCTTTAAGGATGTGAAGTTTGGGGCTGTAGTATCTCTCGTGAATCCTGGTAAAAGATAGAGCAAATACAAAAGAATTTTATAACCTATAATCTCAAAATTAAAGGAAATACGCCCTATCCCATCCTCTTAGAAACAAACCTCTCCCCCATTGAGAGCATGGCTATGACTAGATACCTAATGTATAAGAATAAGTTAAACAACATGTAAGACAAGAGGCTTCCTAAAATTGCTTCAAAATCGAGTCATAAGCACCATCGACTCAATCGAGGATGGCAGAAAGATGCCCGTTCTTGGCTAAACTATTGGGGAATCATGGAAGACACCATTTTTCAGAATAAAGATACTATTAAAAAAGACGTTAAATCAAAATTTAAGGAGAAAATGTGGTGTGATAAAGATTTAGAGGAAAAAGGAAAATTAAGGTATTATAAGGATGTAATCAACCCTAATCTAGAAGATCAAAATTATCTATCTATTTTTCCAACTGTAAATGAAAAAATAAGCATTGCTAAGATAAGAACAAATTCTCACGAGCTCCATAGTGAAACTGGGCATTGGTCAATTCCTAAAACGCCATGGGATGAAAGAGTGTGTCACATTTGTGACACTAACAAGGTTGAAGATGAAAAACACTTTCTCTTAGATTGTCCAGCCTATACCCATGTTAGATCTCATTTTCAAAATCTTTGTCACACTACCAACCTTTCTAACCTCTTAACTCAACAAAAGTATGGTGATGTTGGAAATATTCTCTTAATGCTTTTCGAGCACATAAACAAAATTCTAAAGAATCACAAGTAATCACATACCCTCTTAAGATCCGATAGACCAATTCGATCTTAGTGGACATTAATCATCATCATCATCATAAATAAATAAAAAATTAAATAATATATTTTATATTTAAAAATGTTTATAATAAACTAGGAGAAAATATGCTTGTGTTTATTTTTTAAAATATTATCAAAATACTTTGACACTATTTTTATTATTATATATTAAATATTAAAATAAATATAATTTATTAAAAAAAATAAAAAATTATTTGCCTTTGAGCAATGGTACCGCGTTAAGACTCCAAAAGATAAAAACAGTTCATACATAAACCTAAAATAGCGAGTAAAGGACAGTTCCATGAATCATGAAAGTTCTAACAGTCACATACACAAGTCAACTTTTTTGAGATTATGTGAAGGCATATTAGAATGATGCTAGCTTGTAGGAGCCTATGCAATGTGGTTAAATTTGATGGATATATATAATTTTTCGATTTTTATATATTAATATTTTTAAAAACTACAAGTTATTAGTGATGTTTACTTAATTCCTAAAATTGTCAAAATGATGGGCAATTTGAAAATTTAACTGTAATCATATTATGACATTTACCCAAATTTTCAATGACCATTTGTGTCAAAAACAAAGTAGGTGTGTAAGAAGTATGTATAGTTATATTAAAAAAATTCCATAAATTTCATCTGTGTTCAAATTAAATTGTCTCATTTTGGATAAAAACAATTTCTTTAAAAGGTAAAAATATAAAATTATTCTTAAATTTGAGGACAATTTTTACTAATAATCAAAACAGGATAAATTAAATTGTCTCATTTTGAATAAAAACAATTTCTTTAAAAGGTAAAAATCTAAAATTACTCCTAAATTTGAGGACAATTTTTACTAATAATCAAAACAGGATAAGTTTTACATTCATTTGTCTCACTTTCCACGATTTTACTCTGTTCAATTGTTAACATATTTTAAAATATAAGTACACACAATGCCCGGATCTGGGGGAGGGATCATTTATGTATAGTAATTGAATGTGGGGTAATTGAAGCATAGAAATAAGTTGGGATCTAGGCAGAATTGAGGCTTGGAACCTCTTATTTGGTGCTTTTCAAAAGTCAAACTATGTGCAAGTTGCTATATCAAGGTAATTTGTGAATATTTTATGTTTATGTTTTTAATGATATTGTATCCTATATGAAACAGTTTGATGATGCTATGTTAAATGTGATTTCATAACTATTTTTTTTTATCTATATGAATTGCTTTTGTATTTAAAAAAAAATTGAAAAAAACACATATTAAAAAATGTCATGCCAAAAGTAGTTTAAAAAAAAACAGGTCATAAAAAAGTTACTTGAAGCCCCTCAAAATTATACAAATTTATACTCTACTAGACATAGATGGTACCAACGAAGTTGAACGATTCCCAAATAAAGTTATAGAGAAACAACGTATTGGACATTGAGGACTAATAAAATCTGTAGATACTCAAAACGTTTTGCATTTCTAAGCAAAGACTAACAAGAGATTATTTCTGAGCTAATTTGCTTGTGGAAATCCTACTCACTGACGCGTGGCACGTATGGATTGTTTTTTAGGTCTGTTTGATTTTCAGACTTCTTCTACGTAGGATTCCTTTTCGCTGACAACGCAACAATGTGTGATAATCTCCACTTCGTATCTCCACAGGTGTCAATAATTTATTAAACAAACTCCACGTTGCAAGTCTAGACACCTGGTCAAATCAATTAATCCACTGACAAACATAAATAACATGAAAAAATTGGGGCACCGCTGCATTCCAAACAGATTAATGGCGTCCAACACCACAACAAGCACTTGAATCGAAGCTAAGAACTATCCTACGTAGAAAAATAAGAACTTGAATCGAAGCTAAGACCTATCCTACGTGGAAAAATAAGAACTATCCTACATGGAAATTAAATGATCAAATTTTTTGTAAGGAATTATATAAAATAGTAACCTAATTGAACTTGTCTTTCTGGCTGGACTAACTGAAAGAAAATATAAGGAACTAATGGTTTTGTTACCGTCCACGTGTTATCTG